>JAFVLL020012637.1:0-71760 GCA_021397915.2 Tor tambroides | reverse complement strand
GTTTATGTTAGTTTTTGTTTCTTTTGTCAATAAAGACCCATCATTATCTCCAGCACTTGAGTCCTCGCCTCATCTCTCCGTGTGGCACCGTGACATCTTCAGTGTCACATGATCCTTCAGAAATCATTCTAATATGCTGATTTCTTATTAATATCAATGTTGAAAGTGGTTGTTCTGCATAATATTTTTGTGGAAATCATGATATATTTATTTCAAGATTGTTTAATGAATAGAAATTTGAGTCACACTTTATTTTAAGGTCCAATTCTCACCATTAACAAACCATTAACCACGACTTTTGCATCAATAAACTCCTAATTTGCTGCTTATTAATAGTTAGTAGGGTAGCTGTTAAGTTTAGGTATTAGGGATGTAGAATATGGTCGTGCAGAATATGTGCTTTATAATACTAATATATAGCCAATATGTTCATAATATGCATGCTAATATAAGCAACTAGCTAATAGTGAGAATTGGTCCCTATACTAAAGTGTTACCAAAAGTTGAAAAGAACAGCATTTATTTGAAATAGAAAGTTTTTTGTAACAATGTAAAATCTTTACTGTCACTTTTAAATCAGTTTAATGGATCCTTGCTGAATAAAGGTATTTTCTTTAATAAGCTTCTGCCAAAAGTAATATTTACAACTCTGAAAACTCTAAATAATTATGAAAACATTATACAATGAATTAGGAAAATAGATAGGTAGTGACAGCTTATCTTCATAGATCTCTTTCTATGTAAATAAACTATTCATCTGTTGGAAATATATTTATCATTATCCTTCTGTAATTTTGCATGCTCGCATTTAGTCGCACATCTGTCAGATTGAGTTTGACTTTTGCAGTACCACTGAGGCCATGTTGGTGTGTGTGTGTGTGTGAGTGTGAGTGTGAGTGTGAGTGTGTGTGTGTGTGTGTGTGTGTGTGTGTGTGTGTGTGTGTGCATGGATGCTTTCCATTGATAAGATTAGAGAGAAGCCTGGTGATTATGTTTCCTGTTTATCTACATTTGATTACGATCAGATTAGCAGAGGGAGGTCAAATAACAGGCTCGTTTTCCTACCTTAAACATACAAACAATCAAAATAAAATGTCACTGAATTTCTATCACCAATGCAGATTCAGTTATCTTCATGCATTTTATATACAGTAAGACCTAATTTAGTCAGTAATATGTCCTCATCTCTTAAGCTTCTCCTTCCCCTCTGAATTCTTGCTCTACTTCTCCAAAATCAGATCAGTTTATCACACTAATCAATACAAAAGATGCTGTACATGTTGCCCTAAGGAGCAGTCGCTGACCTTGGATCAGGTGTTCGCTCATCTACCCTCCACTAATGAGGGTTAATAGGTGCACAGAAGGGTGGATGTCATTATCTAACGCTGCATGTAGAGGCCAAGCTGAGATCACCTCCTCAGACCAAATGTTGTTGAACACGCCCCGTTAGAGTTAATTGGAGGTGGGGAGTTTGAGCCTGTTGTGGTGTTGATGGTACTAATGGCGTGTTTATTTCCTGTCCCATGACGCACTTCTTTGATCTTTATTTAGTGCAATTATGACAGCCTTTGTCACAAGTACGACATCACTTGCTATTTACATTAACAAGCATGCAAACTCAGATCTTCAGTTTGCCTATAAAATTAAACCAGCTTTTGAGTGGCTTGTATTTTAACCATTGAAAACTGCACAAAATCAGTAATTGTGACTTTTCGTCTCACAATTTAGACATTTTTTTCCGCAGAAATTCTGAGTTCACATCTTGCAATTCTGTTTTTTCCCCACCATGGAAAAAGAAAAATGCAATTCCGACTTTTTATCTCACAATTTATTCACAACTACGACGTTCTTCTCAGAATTGCAAGTTATAAACGTGCACTTGCAAGTTAGTATCTTTCTTCTCAGAAATGCGAGTTTATATCTCGAAATTCTGACTTTTTTCCTCAGAATTGTGCTGGGAAAAATACATAGTTGTGAGATATTAACTCAGAATTGTGAGGAAACATTCCAAATTATGAGGTAAAAAAAGTGGCAATTTCATTTTTTTATGCCATTTTGAAATTTATGCATTGAAAATCAACAGGGTCCAAAGCTGTTTTGGGCCACACTGGACCTCAGTTTTTATTGTATTGACAAAAACAGTCAAAACATTTTTCAAAATTCTTCTTTTGTGTTCCACAGCAAAAAGAAAGTCAGTAACACTTTACTTGCAGCCTTTATATTTAATGCACTCTAAAAGTATTTCAAATGCATTAATTATGCACTGTACCTTATAATGCAGTGTATGATCTCATTAATAATTGTAACCACAGTTATAATACATTATAATGCTTATCTATCCATTGTTCCACTTTTAGAAAGTGCAATGCATTAAAACATGACAGACAAACAATTTCAGATGTAACAAGGAATCTGCAAATATTATAATGTATTTTAACTTTGGTTCCAAATATTTATGGAAAATATAATGTATTACAACATATATTATGAATACCTTTACAATACATTATACATAAAGGCTTCAAGAAAGTCATACAGGTTTGGAGCGACATGAGCAAAATTTTTTTTAGTGAACTATCCCTTTGATATTTTTACTCACAGGAAGCGTTGATTATGACTTGCTTGTTGTGGGATTATTGTTTTGTAATAATCACAATGTCAATACATTAAGGTACAAAATGCAGCGTGAATGCTGTCTAGACAAATTTCTTTGCGCGTTCCAGTCATCGGCGGTCCTCCAGTGGCTTTGCAGTTTCTTTCACATCTGGCTGCTATTGTTTAGCAGACTCAACAAAAAAAAAGATTGGGAATGGAAGAGAGATTTGCAGTCTGCCTTTGGCAGAAAGAAGACCTCATATGATCGCCTCCTTTTCTCTTTCTCTCCCTATCTGTCTGTTTGTCTGTCTCTCTCCATCTTTTTCTTTCTTTCTTTCTCTCTCTGTCCCAGTGGGAGTCTTTCTCCCTTTGCGTACATCTCCACCAGTGTTCGCCATTAGCCAGGCTTTGTGCCAGCACTAGAGGCAGATGGTGACCCTGCTGAGGTCATGAGACCAGCGTTGCTATGCTGGTAACCATGACTGGAGAGAGGAAGTGGCACTGCCTCAGGGACAGATGGGGTGGTTCCCATGTTCTATCTCTTGTGTCCCCCGCACCCCTCTCTCTCTCTCTCTCTCTCTCTCTCTCTCTCTCTCTCTCTCTCTTTCTCTGTCTGTCATCTTTGCATGCTCCATTGGAATGACAAACACCCAGGGAGGTATGATTCCTGAACTCTGTGCAGACCGCTGGCAGATTCCAACCTGAGATTATCAACTTAGATTCTGTAGTTTCAAAAAATGTTCCACCAAAATATAATCTTCCTACCATATTGATCACTGAGATGTATATCACACTGACCATTATACCATAAACATGTTATTAAAAAGTTTGGTGTCAGTACTTTTTAAAAAAAATTTTAAAGAAATTATCACTTTTATTCTGCAAGGATGCATTAAATTGATCAAAAGTGACAGTAAAGAATTTTACAAACTATCTCTATTTTAAGTAAATGCTGTTCTTTTGAGCTTTCTATTCATTCAAGTTTCTTGAGCTGTAAATCAGGTGACACCGAAGCTTTGCAATCGCAGAAATATATTTTAAAATTATATTATATTATATTATAGAAAACAGTTATAAATTGTAATAATATTTCACAATGGTACTGCATTTTGCTACATTTTTCATCAATAAATAACAGCATAAGATACTCCTTTAACCTCTTAAGACCCGAGAAAAAAGTTTTAGGAAAAAAATATTTTTTTTCATGTCTTTACATTATTTAGAGCATTAAAAGTTAATGTAAAAAATTTTTTTTAAAAATGACGTTTCATTCATAAGTTATGCTATATCCTTGGAAGAGGACATCGGGACTCAGTTTCTTTTAAAAAATAAAAAGACCTGAATGAACATGCATAGGCAAAAACTGATTTTTTAAATCACCAATACATTTTTAGTTTTCAAGATTTTTTTTTTTTTTTTTTTACCAAACTTTGTATAAAGATGATTCTCAACTATGTTATAACAGAATGATTCGATATACCATTTATCCTTCTGCAAAATGTGTGTAAAATGGCCATAAACAGGTTTTCTCATTATATACAATGTATCTATAAACTAAATCTAATTAACATATTAATGTGTTTTAGGGGCAACATGTAATGAAAAAAGAAGTGCAATAATGGGAGTATTAATTGACCAGATTTTCATAATAATATATAATATTTCATAGAATATTGAAATATAATTTCTTTCCCTATTCATTTGTTATGTCTCCCAAAATGCGTAATAAACATGCTTTTAGTCCCAGTGTCCTCATATGAGGACATGTATGAAATCAACGTCCTGTTTCCTAACAGAAAGTCGTATTTTGATTTGAAACCCCATAACATTTTCCTGAGATGTTGATTTATGACACACAATTTAAAAATTAGACAGATTTAAATGATAATTATAAAATATTATCATATTTCCATAAGAGTATCACTAAATTAATTTCAGACATATTTGAAGACCAAGGAGAGGTAGTGGTCTTGGTGACACATCCAATCATTTGGTATCTCTGAAAAGCCCTGAATGTGCTCTGTACAGGACATCCAGATTTAAAACTGTGGCTTGTAAAGTCTCAGAGAAATTCACTAAAATGTAATGTCCTCATATGAGGCTGCAGGGTCTTAAACGGTTAAAAAAAATGGTTTTGAGTCAGTTATTTCTATCTTTTGCTGTAGTGTGTCAGTAGGAAGTATCAGTTTACATTTCCAAACATTCATTTTTCCATTAATTGTAATAATCCTTTGAGATTTTTGTTTGCACAAGGAGTCTGACAACAACCAGTGCTCCACACAGAGATCTGATCTCACCATCATCCAGTCTGTCTGGAATGACATGAAGAAACAGAACAAACTGAGACAGACTAAATCCAGAAGAACTGTAGCAACGTCTCCAAGATGCTTCAAGAAACCTACCTGAAAAACTATGTGCAAGTGCACCTAGGCGAAAGCTGCTTTAAACACAAAGAATGGTCCCACCAAATGTTGATTTAATTTAGCTAATAGAAGTTAATTGATCAAGAAAATCTATTTATGACATTATTTTGACAGCATCCTCATTTTAAAGCATTTTTACACAAGTACCTAAAACCTTTAACAGTATTGTAGCTTTGCAGGTAGGTTTCTTGAAGCATCTTGGAGACGTTGCCACAGTTCTTCTGGATTCAGTCTGTCTCAGTTTGTTTTGTTTCTTCATGTCATTCCAGACGAACTGGATGATGATCAGATCAGATCTCTGTGTGGACCACTGGCTGTTGTCAGACTCCTTGTGGTCTAAAGACCTTTCAAGGTTGTTATATTTAAATGTAATATTTCAATATTTATATTCTTGAAATTAGTTCAAAATCGACAAATATATGTTGTGCCAATACTAATATCTTTACAAAATTAAGATTTTAATTTTATCTATTTATTTTTAAGATAGATAAGTTGGACTTGAGAGTGAAGAAAAAGCATTAAACAAGTACATATGCAAATATAAGATACATTTGTTAAATTAAAACTTTGTTGTTTACAGCATAATACCAAATGTCTGTTTTTGTTTTGATTACTTGAATTTATCATAATTATAATGTGTAGCTGTTTCCAAGAATATATATGCATGGAAATAGATCATAAACTAAGTTATATATGTATGCAAAATAGTATATTTGTTTGTTATCTGAAGTTTTCCATTACCTACTTTCCTCCTCTTTTAATGCTAACTTAACAGACATTTGCATTGCTGTGGGGATAATGCTCAAAGCTATGAAGGCTTGCTATTTAACCAGTGGCAATATAACCCAGAGGGATCCTGGTTGAAGTCTAGGGTATGGCACCAAAGAGCAGTAAATTGGCAGTTGCCTGGAGCACGGCATATGCCTTATCCCTCATTTCCCTGTAGCCCACAACCAGGGAGAAACCAGAAACTGTCAGCCAGCTATGTCCATTAAGTCAATGAGGCTTGATAGCCTGCAGCCAGTCTACTGCTAATGCATTTTAAAGAAACTTGTGTGAGTGCATTCCATCTTTTGTAAGAGTGACATGCAACAGACACGAGCCTTAGCATGCTAACATGATACAGGCACGTACTGCATATAGATTGCCACGCGGGAGCCGACGTGCAAGGGAAAGCGTACCTCTCATACTTCGTCTTTCTTTGAGACAGTGTCCCGTTCCCTTAGATAACCTTGGGTCTCCTGGGAGTCAGCGCCCTTCCCCCCACCCAATCTCAGTGCTGTGGTTTTTGAAACCTTTGAAAAGCAAAGAGAGCCTTGTATTTTCTCTTAGACGCTGTGTCCTGGTCGTGACCCTTGTGCTCAATGGCCACATAAACAGCATCTGGAGTGGCTTTGGGCTGCACCTGAAGGGCCTGCCGGAGACTGATAGGATTGTTTTGCAAATGATATTAAAAATGTGAAAGGTCATTGATTGTGCTTAGTTAGTTAGGGGTGATAAAAACCACTATAATGTCAGATGCCACTTTTATGACCATAGATAAAAAACATCTACATTAAAAAACGTAGTTCTCATTTCCTAAAATTGTAAAATTCTTTAATAATCTTAGGACTGGAACGACATGAGGGTCAATAGGATCATTTTTTGATTAACTATCCGTTCAAGGGGATAGTTCACCCAAAAATGAAAATTCAGTCATTAATTACTCACCCTCATGTCGTTCCAAACCTCGTAAGACCATCTTCATTCATCTTCGGAATACAAATTAAGATATTTTTGATGAAATCCGAGAGCTTTATGACCCTGCATAGACAGCAACGCAACTACAACGTTCAAGGGCCAGAAAGGTAGTAAGGTCATCGTTAAAATAGTCCATGTGACATCAGTGGTTCAACCTTAACTTTATGAAGCTATGATAATACTTTTTGTGCTCAAAGAAAACAGAAATAACGACTTTATTCAGCATTGGTACTGTCATGAACACACATCGAAGACTGAAAAGGAAGAGAAGAAATTGTTGAATAAAGTCTTTTTTTTTAAAGATTTATTATGAAAGATTAAGGACAGATCATAACTGACAGAAGTGGGAGAGAGATAGGGGGCGGGATTGGGAAAGGTCCTTGAGTTGGGATTCAAACCCGGGGCACCTGTAGCGCAATAGCGCTGTATGTCAGCGCGCTACCCACAAGGCTATCGCCAGCAACGTTTTTGGGTTTTTTGGCGCGCAAAAAGCATTATAGTCATAAAATTAAGGTTGAACCACTGATGTCACATTGACTATTTTAACAATGTCCTTAATACCTTTCTGGGCCTTGAACGTGGCAGTTGCGTTGCTGTCTATGGAGGGTCAGAAAGCTCTCGGATTTCGTCAAAAATATCTTAATTTGTGTTCCGAAGATGAACGAAGGTCTTACAAGTTTGGAACGACATGAGGGTAAGTAATTAATGACAGAATTTTCATGTTTGGGTGAACTATCCCTTTAAACAGATATTTCATCAAAAAAATGATCCTATTTACTCAACCTCATGTAGTTCCAGACCTGTATGACTTTATTTCTTCTGTGGCGCACAAAAGACAATATTTTGAAGAATGTTTTTGCCCATCCAATGAAAGTCAGTTGGTTCTAAAACATCATTGACTTTCATTGTATGTGGGGGAAAAGCAGCCATTTTTCAAATGATCTTTGTGTTACACAGTTGAAAAAGAAAGTCATACATGTTTAAAACAACATGAGGGTGAGAGAGTTTTCATTTTGGGTGAACTATCCCTTTAAAATTGGCTTTAAGTATCTTTCTCAATACTAATCATGACACGTAAACACACAGGTTGCGGGATTCCCATCGAGCAGCCATTCGTGTGATCCAGAGAATGTTCTATTTTGTGGCCAAAAAGAAGTTCCAGGTAAGATTTTCTTTTTCTGTTTGCAAACACAACCAAAATCTATTCAAGTTAGCATGATGTTACAGAGTTAGCATGACATTACAGTGCTAATATGAGGAGAAATGCAGATTTGTTTCTCTTGATTGTAGTGTAAGACCTATTATTTGATGATAAAGAAATGTCAGTGGTTTTTAAATTCACATGTTTCCATTAATTAGCATTCTTTAATGAATTTCAGTGTAAGTAATGAAGGAAGATCTTGAGTTGGGACTCATTCAGTAACAGCAGATGCTCTGCCTGAGTCCTCAAAAATACATGCTAATGTCAGAGGATTACCTTAATAACTGTCCTACACACTTTCTCCTCCTTTGTGCGATTGTGTGACACTTGATACTCGTTACTGCACTTTGTTTGTCTTCTCCCTTTGCCCTCCCATCCTCTCTCCATCCTTTCATTTGAACCACTTGCCTCAGTCATCTCTCAATCCCCTTATTTTCTCCAAGTCCTTTTCCCCTCCTCTCACACACTCTTGCGACACAGAACACACACTTTGGAGTGTTTGTCAGATGCTGCTGGCTATATTTGCTGTGTCTGATGTCATGACAATGTTTACCCTCCTTTGAATGGATCTAGCTTCAGCTGAACTGTGTAATTTGTGCCAGAGATGTGTGAATGTTTGGTTATTTCACTGACGCTAATCAAACTGAGCAAACGTGGAGCTTCACACATTTTCCCTGTTAGTCAGGAAGCTCAGATAAATTTAAATGGCCATAAGCATCATCACCTGTGCTCGATATGCCCTGAGAGCAGTGATTAAGCGCTTGATCAGCATGTACGTTTGGTGTCAGCAGATGTGAATCATCAAGATGAATCGAGAGGAAATATTTCCCCATTGGGCTGGTTTGATTTTGGGCTGGCTGTATCAAGTAAAGAGAGTTCACCCTTATGATGATTTGATTCTCTCAGACTTTATTCTTCTAAAGGTTCACTCACATACAGGGCCAACCAGTGGGGCCCTAGGCAAGATCATATCAAGATATTATGTTAAAAATGTATAAGTGTATAAGGAAAAAAAGTACATGCTGTGACAGGTCACTTTTTTATTTCACTTGAATACCCTAGTAAAAAAAAGTAATATATTTAAGTTACATTAAGTATAGTTCAAATTTTTAACATATTTACTGACAAATCTCTCGAGACTTACTGATATAAAAATTATAACTAAACTTTATTTCAACCTAGGCTCATTGGAAATACGTGCCTCTTCAAACAAACTGAAAAACTGAAAAAACGTACCCATACATACAAATCGCTGCAGTTTCCAGCACTAGAGGCAGTAAAACTCAGACAACTTTTATTCCTTTTCACACTAAAGTATGATTTACAGGCATATTTTTGATTAATAAAGGCAAATTTTCACACAATTAGTTGCAGAATGTTATGTTATGACTTCAAAACAATTTTAACATCCTGCACGATTTGAAAACTGATACTTTTGAACATTGTCGTCACATATACAGCTTCATATGCATGAGTTTTCTAATCTAGTAGATTTACTCGGTAGCTCATGCGACACGGTGTTGCACTTAGGTGATGAAGAGCTCCGGTACGAATCCCCGTGAAACTACGGTTCGACTAAACAGCTCAAATCAGCTCATAAGGAAGTTAAAATAGCATGGCTGCATCAGCGAATTCGTTTTTATATTACTTTTGCATTTGTTAACACTATCGGGTAGGTTTGGGTTTGGTGTAGGGGATATTTCCAACATGATAGAGCATTAATCTTTAGCGACACTCACCGGATATTTGAATTCTGAATGGCCGCAAAACGTACCTCAATCAGCATAATAAAAACGCTGCAATACGTGCCTGTACCAACGTAATAAAAACGTGCTATGGTCACGTATTAAACGTGTGTTTTAGCGCCACTCTCTGGACATTTCACTTTGAAACTGCCGTGAAACGTATTTCCAATGAGCCTGGGTTGCTTTATTTGGAGTACTACTTGTGCACAATGCACATTTATTAATATTAAGCCTAAAATGTGTTTTAATGTCACTATTGATGAGGATTGTATGATCTTTGAATAATATCGGTCTTTAAGATAGTGTACCTAAAGTATACTTGCAATAGTTCCACTTTAGCACAATCAGATATACTTCAGTTTAACTTTAGTTGGACTTTAGCACTACTTCTGCACAATTAAAGTGCATTAAGTACAAAATCAGTTCCAATTTAGTAGACTTTAAGTATACCAGTTTAGTATACCAAAAGTACAATTGCAGGGTATTTTATTAAGTACATAAATATGTACAGTAAATGTATTTGTAGTATACTTAGCATGAAATAAATGTATTTCAAATACATTTTGGTATATTTATTTTCATTGTGACAATTTAATTATGAAAAGTACAAATGCATTCTCTCAATAAATATGAGTTAATAAGAATATATACAGTATATAAATTATATAATTTTTATTCAATATAAATTTTTTAAATCATAAAAGCTTAATGTACTATAAAAATAAACAAGTTAAATGTATGTTAAATATAAATATTTAAGTTAAATATAAATATAGGTCCTATGCACATAAACAGTATTTCCTTTTCATTTTTCTACACTACCGTTCAAAAGTTTGGAGTCAGTATTTTTTTGTTCTTTTATTCAGAAAGGATGCATTGATTAAATTGATCAAAAAAATGTGACAAAAACATGACAAAATTTTACAGACTCAAAACGTAATGGTCATGTATATTTATTAAATATTACTATTTTTGTGTGTTTTTGCAGCAAGCACGTAAGCCATACGATGTGAGGGATGTCATTGAGCAGTATTCGCAGGGTCATCTCAATCTCATGGTGCGCATCAAGGAGCTACAAAGAAGGTGAGATAAGAACTCAGTTAAGCGTGTGCTGAGAAAAGTGTTTAACATACTTTAACATGGCTACACATGGATGACATTTTATTGGTATAATAGCAATATAAATGACTGTTTCATGACCTCTGAGTAAATAAAACTGGGAAGTTAAGAGTACATCCATCCCTGTCACTATTCCTCTCACATTTCATCTGCCATTTCTGTACATCAACATTTCCCATGCCGCACACTTGGCCCTGACAGACTGGATCAGTCATTAGGGAAGCTCTCCCTCTTCCAGACAAGTTCAGGTAAAGCTAGGTCATCCATTACATTCTCTCCTCTCTCATTCCTCAACCCCACACCATGTTTTGCTACAGTTTGACCCCTTTGTTGTTCTTAATGTTGCTGTTTATTGTTGTCTTGTAGTCTTAGTGCACATTTGTGTTTATGGAGCGTTTTTATTATGTTTTTCTTGGCACCATTCTTGTCTCCTTTAGAGCGCCTGAAAGACAAAGGCATAAACACTATTGGCTCCAGACTCAACAGGATGGAAGAGAAGGTAATCGTTTGAATATTGGACATTTATAGCATTTTTGTGTAAAAACAGGGAAAATGTCTTGTCTTTATAACTATTGAGGAATCCAGTATCTGAAATATCTCTTCACTTAATACCACATGCTCTTGTATTTTACTGCCCAATAAGCTTAGAAACCAAACATTTCCAAGAAGTTACTCATTAGTATAACAATAACAAGTTCCAGTTCTTTAGTTTATTAGCAAATGCACACAGCACAGTTGGTTCAGCAAGGACTCTACTGATAAAGATCTGTAAGCTTCATTCATCAAGCCTTAACCTGGAGGCAGAAGGAACCTCTCTTTTTCTGCCTTCAATCAAACATCACTTTTTGAAGACTTCTCAAACATTCTCTGTGAGTGATGTGTGCTGATAAGGGTGTTAAGACTCTAAAAAGAACAGCTTTCTGGCTTATGCGTGCATGTGTGTGTGTGTGTGTGTGTGTGTGTGTGTGTGTGTGTGTAAAAGTGAGAGGTCTGTTGGCCTCTCAGAATGACGGGGATTCAGGAGCTCTACAAACACTCACTCTGCTCCTGTTCATTTGCCACTCCAGCCATAAATCCTTTTACAAACAGCTCTCATCCCAGACACGAACTCGAAACAGCGTACATACTTGTTCACATGATCTCTCTCTCACATACTCACTCACTCTGTTTCTCCCCCTTTGTCTCCCGTAGATGTTTAAGAAGCAAATTGATTGAAATGCCTGGAAAAGACCTGTTCAACATGTTTTAAATTCTTTACTGAGAATGTTTAGAAAAGCATTTTAAGAGGAATTTGATCTTTGTTATGGACTTCATAGCTGACATATCTTTAGGGAGAGATGACATCTTTTTTCAATTGTGCTGCCTTTTATTCATTTATATTAAAAAATTTGAAAAGTAGATGACTTTAGAATTGTTTTTGATTTCACTGACTCGCTTTTGTCATGCTAGGCACTTTTCTGTGGCAATACTAGTGATTGATGCATTGAGTAGCCAAATTGAGTATTTCCCAGCAGGACACACCATCTTTTTTCTGTAAAGAAAATGTGTCATTAGTTGTAGAGGCTGTGGACAGGATACCCTGCCCCTTACAGTGTCATTCTTCTTCCCATAATTCTGTGGTAAACAGGAAGTAGGCAGTGTCTGGCATAAACAGGAACAAATAGCCTTAACATTTATGCAAACACCCATCTGAAGTAACTCATTACTGTATTGCTGACACAGTGTTCTGCCTCCACTCTGACTGAACTCTCTTCACATTTAGGCATTTTTATGTGGGGAAACAATCCTTTTTTTTTTTAATATTCCTTTTTTTTCACTTAATCATATACACCACTGTTAAAAATTTGGGGTTAACATAATGTTTTTTAACATTAAAAAAAGAAAAATACAGTAAAAATACAGTAATACTGTGAAGTATTATTACAATTTAATTTTTTATTATAATAAATTTTATAATGTAATTTATTCCTGTGATGACAAAGCTGAATTTTCAGCTGCCATTAATCCAGTTTAAAAAATATTTCTTGCTTAAGGAACAGAGCCGATCCTCCCTATACGCAGAATACGCAAGCTGCGTAGGGCCCCCGAAACACCACGGGGCCCCCTTGCTTTCAAATATGTTTTAATTTTAGTTTCGTTTTTGAGTTTGGCCAGCGGTTATGAAAACATGAATGATCATTTCACCCTCTCTACGTAAAAATCAATCAAAAGTAACGTGAATGTCGTATAGTCTCTTGCTCGAGACTAAAAAAACGAGATGAAAGCGTACCGAGCCACGGAAGAGATACCCAACCCCCCCCCCCCCAAAAAAAATTTGCGTAGGGCCCCCAGAAGTCTAGGATCGGCACTGTTGAGGAACATTTCTTATCTTATAAGTATTAATAATGAAACCAGTTGTACTGCTTATTATTATTGTGGAAACTAACCTGGTTTCATGACAAAAACGTACCTCTGGGAACTTTTTCGCAAGACGATAAATACATACCACCATGTACGTTTCATGACATATCTGATATGAAATGTCCACTGAGTGGCGTTAAAAGAGTGTTAGTTTTTTCCCTGGAACATATGAACATACATATGGTATGCTTTATGCGACGTTAGTTTTGTACGTGTCACCGCAGTTCTGACTTGAAATGTCCATTGAGTGGCTCTATAAGTCTAATGCTCCGTGACCTTTTAAAATAATGTACCTTCTGCACTACACCGAAACCTACCCAATAGTATGAACAAAAGCTAATGTGATGTGAAAGCGCAGTCATGCCGTTTGAGCTTGTTTTTCTATCTCTCATCTCTTTCATTGTGAGTCATGTTTTTGACAGGATTCATACCCAAAGATTCCGCATCCTAAGTCCATTTCCATGCCGGCTGAGCTATAGAGCAAGCTTGTGACGTCCGGAAAGCGAAACATATGGAGCTGTAATCATAACTGTATACGAAAACGATTACAAGCGCTCGCTGTTTTACTGCCTCTAGTGTTCATTTCTGTTGGAAACTGCAGTGATGTGTACTTATTGGTACATATTTCGTGTCTTGCGAAAAAGTTCTTAGAGGCACGTTTTCATCATGAGACCAGGTAGGTGGAAACAATGATTCATTTTTCAGAATTCTTTCAGGATGATTAGGAAAAAAAGCAGTATTTATTTGACTTCTAAATCTTTTGTTAAATTATACATATCTTTATTGTCACTGAATAAAACTTACATTTAAATTTAAAACGTAAAAAATCTTACAGAACCCAAACTTTTAAATGGGAGTGTATATGTTTTTATGGATTAAATATTATATTTAAAATACATTTAATCTGTTTTTTTCAGACTACTAAAAGACTGTACAGACATGACTGTATGACTTTATATTGTTTTCCCAATTAAAGATATTTCTCCATCAAATTTCAAGTTTATAATATTTAATAGAGAATAGTTCTATGGTTTATAGGGGCAAAATAGTAAATGTGATCTTTTATAGTATTATGACGAACTTGAATGTGTGTGTGAATAAATAATGACAGAATTTTATTTTTTGATGAATTTTCCTTTTAAGCTTTGACTCAAGATCTTGTTTTTCTCTGTGGTTAGCAGTGTGCATGTTTGCATTCATGTCTATATGAGGAACGGCTGTACATGTTTACATGCTCCAATCTCCAACTCATACTCTCTATGGCGGGGTGTGTGTGCATGTGTTTGTATGTGACTGTGGTGCCACTATCATTGTGTAAACTGTGGTTCAGCACGTAGACACTCGTCTGGTTATTTCTAAGGGGGTGTAGACAGCACTGGCTCCACACGTCACTTAGCCTCAACCCAAGGGAAAGAACCTCATGACATTTGGCTCCCCAACTGTAAAATGAAAAATAACAAGTATTTCTCTGACAGTTTTCTTCCACTCAAACATGAATCCTTTTAAATATTTAACAAAAATCCCCACTGGTATTGAAGTATGTTGTTTTTTATGAACATAGACAGTAACATAAACTGCTCTGACACACTCTAAAAAATAGTTTTTTGAAATTATAAATAAAACAAAGATTACTGGAGTACAAAATACTCTTTTCAGCCTTTCTACTTCAAAATGTCACATTTAAATCAGTGTTCTTTTTCATATCAGTGCATGTTTCAAAATGGTTTATGAAAATATGACATACGGTTTCACAAAAATGGTCTTATATTTCAATTTTAAATAACTGTAGTCCTGACTAGATGATAGTTTCCACTCAACTCACTTTTAACAAATTAGTGTGGCCAGATCTATTCATGTTTCGACCATTCATCATCACCTTATTGATCAAACTTTAATCCCATTTACAACATGGATTTATTGGCTTTGATAGTCTATTTATACAGATGGGATCTTTTATCAGTCCCTGGCGTTTTACATCTTGTATTGACAGTTTGACTCTTGTTTCTGACGTTATTTACACAGACGCTGTGACAATGTTATTTTAGACACTATTTTGAAAGATGTGCTGAGGCCACACACTCGTTTCCCCACAGATCACACACATGGACAGGACACTTAACAGCATTGCAGAATCTCTCAACCTCATGTTGGCGAGGGAGAGACGAGGAGATCTGGCCAGAGGGAAGGAACAGCGTAGCAGCTTCCACCGACAATCAGCCACCTTCAGCCTGCCAATGCCAAGCAGACAGGACAGCCTGACCAGCTCTGAGCAACTGTCCACACCAACTATTATTCATGAGGACAGCTGAGTCGCTAAAGCACCACTAAATCAAACAGTGCCTGATAGTGGGTCAGTTTCAGCTAGAATTAATATAAGAGATTGGGTTTGGCTCAGGTTCAGCATCAGCTGATTTTAAGATATCTTCTTATCTGACTCATCCTGTTCATCTTTATGTTTTTTGAGACAGTGGAATTTCTTTTGAAGCAACAAGACATGTATACATATTTTAAGACTACCATTTGAGTTTTTGATGTTGTTTATTCAGTTATTTTCTTATGAAAAAGATATTTCCATACATTTTGAGAGTGGTTTGACAACTTCTGCTCCACACTATTAAAAATAAAGGGGTTTTCGCAGCAAAGCCATAGAAGAACCATTATTGGGTTCCCAAAAGAACCTTTCAGTGAACAGTTCTTAAAAGAACCATTTGTTTAGTGTGAAGAACATTTTAATAACTATAAAGAATCTTTTGTGCAGTGCAAAGTTTCCACGGATGTTAAAGGATCTTCATGGAACTATAGATGCCAGTAAATAACCTTTATTTTTAGGAGCGCAAATGTGAACATTGTGACCTTATTTTGGAGTGTTATTAATTGCTGAATGTTTTTAAATGATTTCTGTTGACAGGAACAAAATGTGTGCACTTTGCTCTTGTTTATGAATCACTAATAAGCTTTTAGAAGCACACAAATTTGTGAATGCTGTTTAACTTCAGCTGCATAAAAACTTTTCACTTAGCTCTGTCCTCTCAAACAGGATTTTATGTTCATTCATTAATATGAATGTATTAGTTTTTGTAAAAATAAATACTGTATCCTACAAACACTACTGATTCAATTCTCCAGTAAAATCCAAACTGTGATTTTTATGAAGTGCTGTGTCAAAAATGCAACATTGACAAAAGTTCTGTCCTGAATAAACATCTTGCTTTTTCTTTCTCATGTTTGCAGTGTTTTAATTCCCGCCATGTTACATGAGGTCAACGTCTTGGCTATTCAAACACAAGTGTGTGGGCAGCCCGGCTTCCCGCTCTTTTCCTTCACCATCAGGCCAGAATGGTGCTGTTTATGCTGGTGTGGAGGCATTTATGGCATTCAGGAGCAGTTGTCTTTTTTCTAAAAGTCTTTCAGTGACACTTTCAGAATTCCTTTAGAGCATCCTGACAGATCAATGACTTATGCAGCACACGACCATATGGGGAGCACCATGACCTCTGATCTTATGACAATACATTTGCTTTCAGGGGTGAGGGGCTTTGTTGCTATGGGGATGACTACATGCACACCCTCTGACCTTATCCTGGGCAGGAACACGGCTGTCCACTCTGCCCTTGTTCGCGCACAGCTTCTCGTATGGACCATTGTCACCTGTAATATGTGCAACAAATCAGACATTCCGTCACATACGCATTCCTGAAAAGCATGACAATTTTGTCTTTATTACCTCGCTGCCGTTCTTGAAGATTTAGGATTACATTTCAGGAAAGCTGAAGTACCAAACCAGGATGTCAGCTTCCTCTTTAACCATTTGTGCCGACTTAATCGCAAGTCAATAAAACCAAACCAGATATACCGTATCTGGCTTATACAATTCCACAAAAAAATGGACTTAAGTCCCAAAAGGGACAAGGAATAAAACAAGTGCCTGCTACGCTTTAGTCTATACCTCCTCATGGCAGGACAACTACGTCAACAATGGAATCAACAGGACAACAGTATTGGCAGACACCACAGAGTGCAGGCCTGCTACAGAGGGGGTCTAGCCCATATGCCGCCAGATAAATGATAAGCCTTTGTTATTCGTTTAAAAGCACGTACTGCTGTCACTGTCTCTGGGACCGCTGTGCAAACTTTGGGACCAAATGCCATTAATTCAAGCTAGTGAACCCATAGAGGTGTATCCAGCCTTGAAGACAGCTTGCCAGTGCCTCAGCTAGTTTTATGGGTTTTATTAGTGAAAGAGAAACAGCTCTGAAATAGAGAGGGCTACAACACAGAGATGAATGGTTTGATGGTTTTGCTGCAAATTGCACATGTTTGTGTCAAAAAAGGGTAGCAATGTTGGAAAAGTGATGTCCCTGTTATAGAAAGGAAAATAAATGGATAGCAGCTGAGGGGGGAACATGAATTGTTAAATATGGCTTATCACTTTTTATTATATTATTTGTTTTCTTCAAGTGAATTAGAATTGAAGTAGTTTTTGGATAAACATTGTAAGAAAAAGGATTGATAAAACACCTGTCGCTGTATTTACAATAATTATTTAAATGATTTATTTATTTAAATTACTTGATCGTATTTTTGTAGTTCAGTGCAGTATTTTGAATTCAGACGTTTGTCTTCACACCATTGCACAATATTTCGTATTGGTTTTGAGGCCAATAAACGAGCACGATTTAAATAATGTTTTAGTCCGAATAAAAGGATTCGAATTGAACTCTTAACTTCGTTTAATGATGTACAGACTGCATGGGCTGAATGAATGTGTCTCTGTGGGATTTGGCGATAAAAGTCGAGGTCCCATGAGCCTGAGGAGGTAATCCATCTGGTCAGGAAACCCAGCTGAGCTATAACGGAACATATTGGAAACCCTGTCAATCTGGACATAATGATTTTAGTGTAAAAGCTCAAATAATGAGGTCCAGATAAACCCAAGGGGGTTTCTCACATTACAAGTAACACAATTACGTTTATTAAAATCCTCGTTTTTCATTAATAATTATGAAGCACGGTGGTGTAGGCTAATAATATTAAGCCAGTTGGGGGTCTGCAAGATGTATTAGTGCAGCTTTCGCGAACATGTCATATTTGAACACGCTAAAGATAAAAATTCGCTCAGGTAAATAGAATTATTTTACTTCTTCATCATAAACTTTTATACAAAACTCACATTACACGTGTTAGTATTTACATCAATAGTAATTCAAACTCCTCACGGGCCTATTTATTTTGGTCAGTGTGTAAAAAAAATGCGCAATAATTTTTCAAGATTTATTATAGACCTTTATTATTCTAGTTAATTATGTTTGCATGCAAATTACATGTTTATTTTAAGTGTTACCCAATTTCTGCAATTGCGTTTCACGTCTTTAAACATTATTCGTTTCTTCCTTTGAATGATGGCCAGTCGCTGGCATGACGGACTGTGGAGTATCTCTGTTTTCTCGCACACGACTAGATACGGACTAGAAACAAAAGCAAACAGGATTTGTGAGCACCGAGTGCTTCAATGAGAGCACAAAGCCTCATTTGCAGGTGAATGCGATGGCACTCGCTTCGCCTTACGCCTTTAGCGGCCTTTGTTCCATTTCGCCTTTTTTGGTGCCAGATGGTCATGGAAATGAGAAACTTCTTTAGAGAAAGGCTATATCTGGCGAAACACTGGCACTCTTCGCCTATACCAAACATGAACGACGCAAATTAACGGAAAAAAAATAGGAGTAATTTGTACAATTTGTTGATGAGCATATTCCAGATTTATTTGATTTTTTTCTGATAAGATTTGATTTCTCAAAATCCCAAAGGTTCTCGATTTCGTGTAAAATCTAAAGAATAAGCTAAAGCATTTTTCTATTGTGAATGCTGCCTGCTTTATCCAATTATCGTTCCTTTCCCAGTTTATTAGGCCTATCTATCTATCTATCTATCTATCTATCTATAATATTACTCCATTTACAAACGCAGCTGTTCATAACGTCGATATTTTTATTTTTACGTCGATTTTTTTCGTCATTTGAGAAGACATTTGCGTAAGGGACTACTCATTTAAGCAGACAATACTCTCAATAAGGTCAAATTAAACGAATCAGTAAAAAAATTCTAACTGGATAGACTATTAATATTTTGGTTACGGTTTACCTTTTTTGCTCACCATTACATTTCGTTTTGGTCACTATTTTGTCTATCGTTTTTTTTTTTTTCCTCCTGTCTCAATGACATTATAAAGATCTGGTGTGTGGTGGTATCTATAGTAAATGTTATTCACAGATAGTGTGTAGGTAAGGGGGAGGGGAGGCAGGTGGTTGGCGTGTAAATAGAAGGAGCCCATTTTGTTCAAGTCTTGGTAAGTGTTTCATTAGCGGGATAGCTGAGAGGGTGCTGAAAATGAAGGTCTTATGTGGACAAAGCGGGGTTCCAAGGGCACCTGCCTCCTTCATTATGGAAAGAAAATGGCATTTAAATCCTCCCTATAGCACGCAGCTGCCCGCGTATCCCTCCCCACAAACACTGAGGGCGGAACAGCTGAGTCCCTCCTGTTTAGAGGCCAAACTCTACTCTTTTTGTCACAGGCAAAATGTTGACGCCTCAAAAGTGAAGGGCAAACTTTTTTTTTCCTGCCATTTACCCACATCCCATGATCCACAATTACGTCGATGAACAGTAGCCTACCCGTGATTTTCACAGGAAAACACGTGAATACGACCAGGTTATCAAAAATATAATTTAATTTACACTTTGATTCAAAGGTACAGCGTGAGCTACAGGATATATTTTAACAAATACGGCTCAGGAACATTCTTGCATGTTGTTGCAAACAAAACTTAAATAAAACACAACGTAAAACATGGCCGAAATAATAAAAAACAATAACAATAACTGTAAATAATAAAGAGTAACCAACTATTATGAACATAAATAAAATAAGTTAGTATATTTTAAAAAAATAAAACAAACATATCGCTCCAGTCTATTTAGAGCAGTGTGGCCTAGCCCTCTACACAGTTAAAACAAAAACAAAACAGAAAATTGCACCGTTTAGACATTGTAACACTGCAACAAAGTCTCTGTTGGCGGAGCCATTATTGCTACATGAGTTGAGAGAGTAAAAGTCTCGTCCCCTTGTTTTCTTTTATCCGCTCTGCAGATGAACACAGGTGGACTGCTGCATGGAGTGCAAACATCTGCAAAGCAAAGAAAAAGGACAAAATTAGCGTTTGTTCGGCAGCTTTACACAGAGTACGGGCATTTAAATGAAGGCGAATTAAACGGAATTCGTTGTCGTCAATCGCTTACAAGCTCACTACGATTAGTAATAGGCTAATAAAAATAATAATTATAAGGATAAAAATCGTAATAATATTTCCTTGATGTAGACCGTTAGATACACAAGGATTTGATACGTACCATCTTATTGTTTTGCGTGGCGTTACTTCAGTGCTGGTGGATGTGCCGGCTTGAAGCGAGCTACGGTCATCCTGCTTAGACTCCAGGGTCCTTTTTCTTTTCGGGAAGAAGTCTGGTGGAAATCAATATTATAAGCCGTTAGACATGTTTGCTTGCATTTCACATCAAATATCGAGACATTAAAGTTTCCATTGTTTTCACTTATAGTTTCTAGGCACTTACCTGTAATTTGTGGCGTGCTGTTTCTGGGGATCTCTGGTATGAGTGACCTCTTTCGTCTGTTTCTGAGGACTGAAGAACGAGCTGGTCTTGAGTTGAGTGCACCAGAGAGGTTCTCTTGGTTAATTTCGTTGGGTCGACTCGGGACGTCTGCGGATTCTTGAACTACCGGACTCCTGGAAACCCCATGTAGCCCACAGTCAACAGTGCTGGACGCGTCTCCTGTTGCATTTGCAGACGCCGCGACGCGAGCTTTCCTATTTTGCACTTTATCCTTGTAGAAAAATGGCATAGTGTCCTCTGAAATCGCCTCCCACTCGTAATCTCCAGGCAAAGGCGAGTTGGTCTCAAAGTTAAAATTCCACCGGCTCTGGTCTCGTTCGGAGATCTCCTGGAGTTTGCGTTTCATTTCACAGTGCAGCTCCTCGTGATCTACGGGTCCGAAAAGGTTACGGCAAACCTTTGTGCGGGCGAGAAGAGGGAAGGTTCTCCGTGCAACATGACGCTCCAGATTGCATGATACGTCCACGTCTGCCATGATGCCTAAAAGTCAATGCCGTAAGCCGACGTTTGTTTGGTTGTTGTTGTCTCTAGTCTGTTTATATCTGTGCTGGTGGTTAAAGGCCAGCGTTTGTACGAGCAAAGGCCTCCGATTGGCTAGACGGACACCACGCCTTGTGCAATAAACCCCCCACCAGTATCAGCAAACAATAGGTGTGTTCGACTTGAAGCAACGCTGCGCAGAATGATCAGTGTATGACATTAAAGTACCGCGAGAGCATAAGGATGGGTCTGCTCTCTTCTCGCTCTCGGGGTACTTTGATGTCATACAGTGATCATTCCGCGCAGCGCCGCTTCACACCTAATAGCATCTGTCTGCGGACTGCAAGAGAGGGGCGTAACCACGACCCATGCGTGAATACCACGAAATAAGTTATTGTTTACAAAAAATAATTTGTTGCAATGTTATATAGTAGAAAAAGTTACATTAATAGACATTTAATTGTTTATTTTATTGCATTTTATCTATTTGCATATTTAGATTTCAATTACATTTTAAATGGAATTATAAGATACATTTACATTTATAAAAATAAGAGATAGGGCCTATCCAAACTTCCCATTGGAAACTCTAATATGTCAACAAAAAGAAACAAGAATTCTGAACCAGTAAAATGAACCATTTTATCCAGTGCTCAGACATCTGTTCTGGACATGTAGCATAATACCTCATTTGCATATGTAAACATACCATTTACTTGTAATACAAAACAATTATCTTTATATACTGTGATTAATCAGCTGGGGAGGTATGATGTATATTAGTTTTTTTTTTTTTTTTTAATCTATATTCACCTGTGGTGTCTTGCTTTAATTCTAGTTTTTCCAAATCGAAGAATTCTGAAGAATTCATTAAGAAGCTTTGGGTTATTTTTAACAATTAGCAACATTTAGAAAAAGACCTCCTGGTATTTTAAGCAATCTTTAAATTTTCAAAGTTTCAAACATTTCAAATGTCTAAAGCTAATTAGAGGAGGGAAAAAATAATAGTGAGCATGTAAATTAAATGAATCACCCATTTTAAAGCTATTTTCCTGTTGCTGTAGTGGAGGCAGGCAGGTAAGTGGTTGAACGTAGGTTGCAGCGGTTGGTTAGGGAGTGGTTTTGTCATCATAAACCTTCCGATTAACTTCCTGGTGACACTCTAGAGCTGCCCAAGCTTATAGTGGCCTAGAGGATCCAAGAGCAAAGCCAACATCCAGATATGCTGGGGCATCAGGATACACCTCTGGTAAGTGAACTCTTTTAGCAAAAAACATGGCATCAGATTCCAGTTTGTTTCTGTGGAGTTGTTTATAAATTGCTGAAAAGTTTCTGAAAAAGACATTCATAGTAAATATGTAAAGATGCAGCCACATAAATATAGATAATATTTTCATTTTGTATTTTGTGAATAATAGCCTATTATAATATATATGAAGTTTAGCATTTCAAATTATTATTCGCATACTTCTACAGCCTTAGATGTTTCTGAAATTTCAAGGTACTGGTTTCAGGACAAACCTCTAGTTTTATTTTGTTTTTTGATAAATTGACTTTTGTTCAAGCACACAATTGAACACTGAAGATAATTTTTCTTCAAAAAAAATCTATGAAAAGATAAAGTGATGTTGTAAAAAAAAAAACATTAAACAATAATAGTAAAAACAGTTCATTGATAAATTGTCATTGCTAAAGATCTGTTTCCTCATGGATCTAATTTCTGTGTGTGACTTTTAATGCAAATGATTGTGTTTGTGTGCTGCAGTGTCTATGGCATTTTTCTCGCACATACACCCCATCTCATCCCCTAGTCAAATCATGGGCAGCTCCTGCACCTCTCCACACACCCACACACATCAGTCAAGTTTGCATAAATGTACTGGTACTTTTCAATAATCACATCCTCCTTTCAAGAATCAATTATTATTTAAGCCATGTTTTACATAATCATTTATTTATCGTTGAAACTACAGCTTTACAGCTGCAGATTGGGAGCAATTAACTGATCAAACCATATTGTGTCTCCTGCTTAAAAACAATGAAATGAATGGCAACCATTAGGAAACTAGAAGTTTCAAAATGTTTACAATGGCTGGCGTGAAGCAGGCAAGGTGAAAGCTATACCTGGATCTGATAGCATTTGGATGAAAGCTAATTGACTGAAAAGTGATTAATCAAGCTCATTCAGATCTGATTACATCAGTCACATGCTGTCAACTGCCTGAAATGGTTTTATAGCATTACGCTTCTGTTCCTGACTGCTTTTACTGTGGCTGTTTCTGTCCGTACCTCTTCAACCACATAAGGGAATTGACTTCCTAATCACTTGTTGACCAGGATGCAAATAATTGCATAGACAACTTCTGTGGATGATCAATTTTGGCTGCTATCAGTGTTTATAAAGACATATGTAAGTCTGCATAGGTGATTTATTATGTTTATGCATATTTCCATATTCAAATTCCATGCAGCTGCAGTCTGCCTTGTAGAGTATTTTCTTTTTTGTCTTTAACTTGTTCTTTCCTTCTTTCTTTCTGCTTGCTTGCATTTTTTTTTTTTTTTTTTTTGCTTTCTGACTCTAATTTATCTCAGGTTGGTAAAAAGCACATCAGTTTCTCAGTTCCAGAAGGGAGGGCATGTTTGCATGGGTGTAAAGAATGAAAATGAATATTGCTTCTGCTTTACATAAACATTTCCAACTACCTGAAGTGCCTCGCTGAGCAAATCAGCAGCTCCTGTGGCTGCACCTGGCTGGACGAGATAAGTATAAATGGAGGTCGGAGCCAGCTCCAAATGGGCGGGTCAGCTCCAAATGGGTTGGGCTTTGTTAATATGCCCTACACCAAACCCAACCCTAAACCTACCCTCCCTCTTGGAGCTGCCCAACCTACTTGCAGCATAAGTCCCTCCCACTTGGAGGTAAGTTCCTCCCACCTGGAGGTCTCCGGGCTGCAGCGATATATACTTGGACTGGACTGTGATGCAAATGCATTTTAATTCTGTCTGTAGGGGGTATTACGGCAGGGCAGGAGGTGTCTGCAATGTGGGGAACTGTTGATTGAGTCCCAAGAACACGGGTGAGACTGGTTGCACCACTTATTACCACTAAATACTTAACACCGTTCAAAATGCTTGACCTTTTGTGTCACTACTTGCAGTTCTCTACCAAGATGTCGGTGTTACACCCCCGTTACCGAGTCTGTTGTTCAAATGGGCGAAAAGGGAAATGAGAGATTTGATAAACACCAATGGACAGCAGGACGTTTGGGAGATATTGATTTTGTTGGTGTCAGTCGGACAAGGGGCAAGGTATATTAGGGCAGATATTTGCAAAATCTGTAACTCAGATTTATCACCAATGAGTTCAAGCTTGCGCACATTATTTCACAAACTTTATTTGTCAGTCCAGTTTGTCAGGATAACCAGCTCCACAGATCCAGCTGAAATCTACCAGATGTTGACTAAGCAGTGGGGTCTGGCTCCTCCTCATCTGGTGGTGGCACTAATGGGAGGTGATGAAGTGGCTCAGTTGAAGCCCTGGCTGAGGGATACACTTAGGAAAGGACTTGTGAAGGCAGCACAGAGCACAGGTGGGTAATTTACTGTTCATTAAAAACAAAAATCACAATCTCTTTTTGACTGTTACAGACCTATGTCCCTTGACCTACACAGGGGCATGGCTCCTCACCAGTGGTTTGCGTTTTGGCATCACCAAGAACCTAGGTCAGGCTGTAAGGGACCACTCTCTAGCGAGCACTTCCTCTAAGGTGCGAGTGGTGGCCATTGGAATTGCTCCCTGGAACATGATTCAGAACAGAGATCTTCTGCTATCTGCAAGGGTAAGGACTACCTGTTGTCATGAATAGAAAGGTCTTCTCAAAAGATACATTTTGTAGTCATTATTATGTGATTTATATTACAATTATATGATTCAGTTGCATGGAAAAAGCATGTGGACTTTTAGTTGCACAATAGAGTGCTACAGAAACAAGTCCTAAAATCCAGAAACAAGTTAGCATTTTTGCACTTAGTTTCCATCGTTTTTTGTTTTGTGGTTTACACAAGCTCAAGATATTTCCACAATTTATTCTATAATATAAAATACATTAGTGACACCTCACTTGTGTTTTTTTAGCTTTTACATGTCTTGAAAAGGGCAGTTTAAGTGTCTTACAAACTATTCTAACTCAAACTTTCAAACCTGTAGATTTGAAATGAAGATTGAAAGAGCTTAGAGGTGATGATGTACAAGTCATGCAAACGTTGTGTTTGTTTAAAGCCTAACTTTAGCTTTTTACCTCAGGAGATTGTATTTAGGCTTCAGAATTTTTGTTGGTCACAGAGTTTATTTTCAGTATTAATCCAAAAGCCAGTGGAAAAATTCTATTGGCATTTTGTCAAGATGTTAACTGGTGATGCTAACTTCCGGTTTGGCCTACAAAATTGTCATTCTATTCTATCACTGTCATTTGATCATTCTATCGTCACTCTGTAACTTCATTAATAATATTTATGTGTGTAAATATTTTTTTAAAACCAAATGAAGATTGTTTTTATAAGTAAATATTGTTTATTTTTGTATAATATGCTATTTTTGTTTAGCCTGATCATCCAGCAACATATCGATCTGAGGATCTTCCCCATGGTGCAGTGTACTCTTTGGACTGCAATCATTCTCATTTCATTCTGGTGGACGAGGACCCACAGAGACCTGGAGCCACTGGTGAGATGAAAGTCAAGATGCTCAAACACATCTCTCTGCAGCGCACAGGATATGGGGGTGAGTTGAGATGCATTTGTTTCCAAATATCTCTATAGATTTAGCAAAGTTTTATCTTCTCGTGCAATTTTTTTCAAAGGAATTCATTGTTTTAACAGGCACAGGCAGTATTGAAATCCCTGTCCTATGTCTTCTGGTTCATGGAGAGCCAAGGATATTACAGGCAACTCTTAACATTTAATTTTTTTTTTTTTGTCAAACTTTATTTTAAGGTCCAATTCTCACTATTAACAAACCATTAACTATGACTTTTGCCTCAATAACCTCTTAATTTGCTGTTTATTAATAGTTATTAAGGTAGTTGTTAAAGGAGTAGTTCACTTTCAGAACAAAAATTTACAGATAATGTACTCACCCCCTTGTCATCCAAGATTTTCATGTCTTCCTTTCTTCAGTTGTAAAGAAATTATGTTTTTTGAGGAAAACATTTCAGCATTTCTCTCTATATAATGGACTTCTATGGTGCCCCTGAGTTTGAACTTCCAAAATGAAGTTTAAATGCAGCTTCAAAGAGCTCTAAAGCCGAGGAAGAAGGGTCTTATCTAGCGAAACGATCGGTTATTTTCTAAAAAAAATTACAATTTATATACTTTTTAACCTCAAACGCTCATCTTGTCTAGCTCTGCGTGAACTCTGTGTTTTCCGGTTCAAGACAGTTAGGGTATGTCGAAAAACTCCCATCTCATTTTCTCCTCCAACTTCAAAATCATCCTAAATCATCCTACATTGCTGCAGAAGTACTGACCCAGTGTTTACAAAGTGAACATGCAAAGAAGGACAAACGCCCTTTACAAAAAAAGGTAAAACAGCAATGTAGGAGTTCACACAGAGATAGACAAGACGAGTGAGTATATAAATTGTCAATTTTTTTTAGAAAATGACAGATTGTTTTCGCTAGATAAGACCATTCTTCCTCGGCTGGGATCATTTAGAACCGTTTGAAGCTGCATTTAAACCGCATTTTGGAAGTTCAAACTCGGGGGCACCATAGAAGTCCATTATATGGAGAGAAATGCGGAAATGTTTTCCTCAAAAAACATAATTTCTTTACAACTGAAGAAAAAACAGACATGAACATCTTGGATGACAAGGGGGTGAGTACATCATCTGTAAATTTTTGTTCTGAAAGTGAACTACTCCTTTAAGTTTAGGTATTGGGTAGGATTAGGGATGTAGAATATGGTCATGCAGAATATGTGCTTTATAAGTACTACTAAACAGCCAATATGTTAATAATAGGCATGCTAATAAGCAAGTAGTTAATAGTGAGAACTGGTCCCTATACTAAAGTGTTACCAATTTTTAAAATATATCTAATGTTTTATAATATATCTAGTTTTGCTGTAGCATGATGTTAATATCCACTTTTAATCCCTTTTTACAGAAAATGTACAAGAATATTCAGAATTCAATACCCTGGCTGATTTTAGCTGGCTCAGGAGGAGTCGCAGATATTTTAGTGACCCTGATGGACAGAGGATGCTGGGATGCTGACATGGTCCAAGAGCTGTTGATAAACACCTTCACCAATGGCCTACATAGCACTGAAATCACTTCCTGGGTCAAACTGGTAATGGAAAATATTTGTTTTAAAATAGTTAGACATTATGATTTTATGCAAGGATGGATACTTTAGTTTTAGGCACAAGTCATTTGTGTAAAGACTCAGATTTTGTCCATTAGATCCAGAGAATACTGGACCACGGTCACCTGCTGACGGTTCATGACACAGAGCAGGACTCAGAACTGGACACAGTAATTCTCAAAGCGCTGGTTAAGGGTGTGTAACCATGATTTTATACTAAATCCAGCAAACATATGGGGGAATCATTGAAGTTATGTATTTCTATAGAGCGATGTCAGTGAGTTCATAAATGTTCTTGTCTGTGCTTAGCATGTAAGAGTCAAAGTCAGGAAGCACAGGATTTCCTGGATGAGCTGAAACTGGCTGTGGCCTGGAATAGGGTGGACATTGCTAAAAGTGAGATCTTCAGTGGAGATGTGGCATGGAGTGTGAGAATTAAACTTTTAAAACATAATTTTGTTTAAATTGAAATTATCAGTACTTGTTTTGATTCTTATACACACTATTTCCTTATGCTCTTTTAGGCTCAGGACTTGGACGAGGTGATGATGGAGGCATTGATAAATGACAAGCCTGACTTTGTGCGTTTGTTTGTGGATAACGGCGTGAACATATATGAATTCCTAACTTATGGCCGTCTTCAGGAACTCTACTGCTCTGTGTCTGAGAAAAACCTACTTCACACCCTGCTCCTGAAAAAGCATCAGGAGAAACAGGTTCATTTGGCTAGCAAACGGATGTCAGGACACCCTCACACTGAACCGGGTGACCGCAGGCCACGTTTTACCTTCCATGAGGTCTCCAAAGTCCTCAAAGACTTTCTTGATGACACTTGTAGGGGTTTCTACCAAAAACTTCCAGCGGTGAGTGGGCCTTGAACATGCACTTATATGTAACCCACCATGCTACAGTCCTGTTATATTATGTTATCTGCTACAGGAGAGGATGGGGAAAGGCCGGCTTTTCCACAGCCAGAAAAACCTCCCAGACATGGACCGTCGTTGTGATCACCCTTGGAGAGACCTCTTCCTTTGGGCTATCTTGCAAAATAGACAGGAAATGGCAAACTACTTCTGGGCAATGGTGAGTCAATAAACCGATATAAGTGATGAGTTCATTTTCATAAACCAAGTCCATTTACATGTTCACAATTTGTTCTTTAGACCTTATCAGAAGTTAGTACCTACGTCCCATTGATTACCAGTCAGTTGCAGTTGAGAATCACAAATGACCTTAGTAGGGTTCACTGATCCAACTTTATAAGGGTGGCTGAACAAAGAGCAATTCGCATGAACAAAAGTGCTGACAAGCTGAGAATAAACACTGAATGAATTTACTGTTTATGTTTTTGCATCTTTGCGGTTCACGATTCTTGCTTATTTGTACTTTATGCAAAGTACTTATTTAGGGTGATCATATGTCCTCTTCTTCCACAACATATTGTGGCCAGGATTTCTAAATTGCCTAAAATGTCCTGGTTTTGTCCTTGTTTTCCAATAGATTGCTGCTGCAAAACGTCAAAGTATCGTTATGTTTACCATAGGCCTTATTTTGTGTAAGAACAGAAAAAAAACTCATTTTAAAAACCCATAGGAAAATCTTAAAGGGGTAGTTCACCTAAAAATGAAAATTTTGTTATTAATTACTCACCCTCATGTCGTTCCAAACCTATAAGACATCCATTCATCTTCGGAACACAAATTAAGATATTTTTGATGAAATCTGAGAGCTTTCTGACCCTGCATAGACAGCAACGCAACTACCACGGGGTCAGAAATCTCTCAGATTTCATTGAAAATATCTTAATTTGTATTATGAAGATGAACAAAGGTCTTACTGGTTTGGAACGACGTAAGGGTGAATAATTAATGACAGAATTTTCATTTTCGGGTGAATTATCCCTTTAAGGTAACCCATGGTGATTTAGTCTTTGTTTTCTACTGAAGGTAATGACTGAAAAGTAGTTTGACCATTAGCATGCAGGCATTGTATATAATCAACCAATTGTGAAGTGCGAGAATGTTAACTGTTCCACAGATAATGGTCAAACCAATGCAAATATGTCTAAATATAAATTATGAGGACTGTAGAGAGCACGTCAATAGGAAACAAAGTGCCAAAACCCAGACATTTTAGGAAGTTAAGAAATCCCAGCCAAGACATGTCTAGAAAAGAGAGGGCGTACGGTCACCCTAACTTATTCAATGCATTATTGTACATTCATCTTTAATAGCTGTTTGTGTGTTTTAGGGCCCAGAGGCTGTGGCAGCTGCTCTGGTGGGCTGTAAGATAATGAAGGAGATGGCCCATCTGGCTACTGAAGCAGAGACTGCTCGCAGTATGAAGAATGCCAAATATGAGCAGTTTGCTATGGGTGAGAATCACACCACCACCAAGCAGCAGGCTCACTGAATACAATCATTCAAACATTTAATCTTGTTGAGTACATTTTTTTGTCAAACCTCTTGAGAGGTAAGCTTTTTTAAAATACACTAAAGGTAAGTGACTTTAGTGATATGCTGACATGGATTGCATTATCATGTAGTACTGGGCTTTTCACACTTAAAACTGTGAACTCAGGGTCATTTTTAACTATGTGTCATAAAAATCCTGTCACAGTCAGAGTTATTCTTATTGTAAACCTTTTGCACTGTAGTTTATTTCAGCATCAAATATGGTGCTATCGTCCTTTAAAAATGTCCAAAGGTGTCCTAATCTGTTGCTCAAAAAAAAAAAAAAAAATTAACCCATGGTTAAACAAATAGTAGAAAATTTTGTTTTAGTTTAGTCAACATTGTCCCATTTCAATACAATAATATTTTGGAAAGCATTTAAGAAAAAACATTTAAGAAAATACAAAAAAGCAGTATTTCAAGCTTTCAGAAGTCATACAACAGATTTTTCTGAGGAACAGAATCAGAAATTCAAGGCAGAGTTCACCCAAAATGAAAATCCTGTCATCATTTACTCACCCTTATGTTGTTCCATACCTGTATGACCTGAATGAACATTACAGCTGCAGAACATAAAAGAAGATATTTTGAAGAATGATGGTAACCAAACAGTTTTGGTAACCATTGACTTCCACTGTATGGGAAAAAAGCCAGAGACATTTTTCAAAATATCTTCTTTTGTGTTTCACAGAAGAAAGTAAGTTATACAGGTTTTGAAATTTTCATTTTTGAGTGCACAATCCCTGTAATTAAAATTTAAGAACAGCATATGACACAAAATGTTCATTAAGCCTATATTAAGTCTAACTACCAGTCTGTCAGTCCTGATACCTGCACTGTTCTGACAGATCTGTTCAGTGAGTGTTATTCAAACAGTGAAGACAGAGCCTATTCGCTCCTAGTGAGGAAAACATGCTGCTGGAGCAAAGCAACGGTCCTGAATCTCGCCACTTTGGCAGATGCCAAATGCTTTTTTGCTCATGATGGTGTCCAGGTAACAGCTTATGTCTAATTCTTACATTATGATGCTACCAACCAACCATATCCCCATGATCAACCTGGATGCTCTCGCACAGGCCCTGCTGACCAAAGTCTGGTGGGGAGCCATGAGGACAGACACTTCCATCTCTAGACTCGTGCTCACGTTCTTCATGCCTCCCCTCGTTTGGACCCGCCTCGTCAAGTTCAAGTGGGGATATTTGTCATGATTAATTCCATGTGTGACATTTAAACTGATTTTTGATTCATTGTGCACCAAAATGTGTGTGTATTTGTCACAGTGCAGAGGAACACGTGAGCAAAGGTGAAGGGGAGCCGTTTGCTGAGCTGGACAGTTTGGAAACAGAGCAGGCCTTGTTACTCACAGACGAGGACCCAGTGTAAGCCTGTAATTCATAGTGGAATAGATAAAAACCACAGTGAAGTTGAAAGATCTTTTTTATGACCACTGTTTTCATTTTTTTTCCTCAGTGCTGCTGATGGTGGCGGTGATTCTGCAGTGCAGAGTTGCAATGCAACTTTCATTTATGTGATGCTGCAGAAGTGGAATCGTTTCTGGAGTGCTCCAGTCACTGTGTTCATGGGGAATGTCATCATGTACTTTGCCTTCCTCATTCTGTTCAGTTACGTGCTCCTTCTGGACTTCAGGCCCCCACCACCACATGGCCCGTCTGCAGCTGAGATCATCCTCTACTTCTGGGTCTTTACCCTGGTGTTGGAGGAAATCCGTCAGGTAGGACTGAATTTCAATGATCTATTGTTTAAAATCTGTGGTTGTTTTTAAATTGTGTTTGTGTGGATGTTGAAAGTCTTGTATGGTTCTCTGCTGAAATGAATTTGAGTAGGCGTATGGTAGATATGTCATTATTTATCCAAAATAATCAGAAACATAATTAAAAGTAAACTTTAAACGCTGATTTCTAATTTTGGATGCTTTAGAATATGTTGCCTTGGCATTTAACTGAAATTAAAAAAATACTAAAATTACTAAAACTAAATCTGAAATAAAAAGTAAAGTTACATAGAAATCTAATAAAAAATTACAATAGAATAGAACTACATTAAACACAAATTAAATTAAAACAGAAAATATTAAAAGAATCATTTAAAATATGAATTAATACTGTAATAATATATAAATAATACTAAAATAACACTGATGTAGAGTTGCTGGTGCTACACACAGCCAGAACAGCACAATGTTTAGTAGATTTTCACACACAGATTTAAGATTTGTTTTTAACAATTCCTTATGAATTCTAATTTGATTTGTGTTGAAGAAGCAAATAAGGTGCATAACTGTAATTTGAATTTAAGGAGGTACATTTAAAATGAAATTAAAAGTTAACATAAATTTTAATATTAGTACATTTAATTTTCTAGTACAAGTTAACTATAAATATGTTATGATACAGACAACATACTTTGATTAATAATCTATACTTGAAATCCTCATACATAAATTTTGATCAAAATTATATATAAAGTGACTTTCAGAAGTCTAACAGTCTGAGTTTACAACTTTAAATGCAACAGAAAAGTACAGTATAAAATGAAATGCAACGGAGCACAACAAATTCGTCATACAATACAGTACAATGCAACATGCCATATATAATATAGTACAATACAGTGCAGGAAAATACAAACAATATACAATACACAATACAAGTCATTAACACACATGCAGGGTGGAGTGTAGGGTTCATCCGAAATAACAGGTACAAATGCAGTTTAGCAGTGAAGCAGCTGAACAAACAGTGGCAGCAAAAATGGGAGAAGGGTTAAGGAACATATCCAGTTCAGGGAAGCTGTTGATAAGAGTGACATCACAGGGGAAGATACTGTTTTAGTTCTTGTTTTGATGGGTCCGAGACAGTTCTTTGAGGGTTCAAATATGTGCTGACCAGGGTTTAAACACTCATTTATGATCTCTCCTACCCATTTCCTGGACTCAGGCTCAATAGATGGGTAGGGTAGATGGAAGCCAGTGATTCTTTCTGCTCGGTGCTAATGTGCAAAGGTGTGGCTTCATGTGTGATGATAATAAATATGCGATACCAGAGGTGAGGACAGATTCAATGACAGAGGTGCAAAACAAGTTGATCAAGGCTTTTGGAGGAATAAACATTGAGCATTTCAATCAGTAAATTCTTTTTTTGAGGGGAGAAATTAGTTGGTTAACCTCCTGAAGTCTGCAGTGCAGTTATAATGGTATTCAGTGTATGTGATCATTTTAGCACTCTCTGATCCACAGAGTTTTTTCACGGATGAAGACATGAGTATTTTCAAGAAGATGAAGCTGTATGTGGAGGATAACTGGAACAAATGTGACATGGTGGCCATCTCTCTCTTTGTGGTGGGATTGTCATGCAGGTATTATGATCACATAGTGCTGATGTATGAGCGGCATTAAAGTAGTAGTCCACTTAATCTGAATTCTTTGTTTTCTCAAGGATGGCCACAAGCACGTATGAGGCTGGCCGCACTGTTCTTGCTTTGGACTTCATGGTTTTCACCTTAAGACTCATTCACATTTTTGCCATCCATAAGCAACTCGGGCCTAAGATCATCATTGTGGAGAGAATGGTGAAACTTGACTTCATGTCATTTAAAATAAAAAATTATAGTCAGAAGAAACCTCCATTTAACCTGCAAAACATCCATCATGTTTTTTAATTGTTTCACAGATCAAAGACGTGTTCTTCTTCTTGTTCTTCCTGAGCGTGTGGCTGATAGCGTATGGAGTGACGACACAGGCTCTTCTGCACCCCAATGACCCGCGTATCGACTGGGTCTTCCGCAGAGCACTGTACCGCCCATACCTCCATATATTTGGACAGATTCCTCTGGAGGAAATAGATGGTACACTGTCAATATTCTTGATTTGAGCACATTGTAGCTCACTGTTTGTGTGAAAAAAGAAAAAAGTTATTATATAAAAAATATTATATAAATATATACACACACACACTACGTTCAACGTTTTTGAACAGTAAGATTTTTAATATATATTTCAATATATAATATATTTTTTATATTTTAATTTATGTGACCCTGGACCACAAAACCAGTCATAAGGGTCAATTTTGTGAAATCTACACATCATCTGAAAGCTGGATAAATAAGCTTTCCATTAATGTATGGTTTGTTATATAACAATATGTGGCTGAGATACAACTATTTGAAAATCTGGAATCTGAGGGTGCAAAAAAATCTAAATATTGAGAAAATCGCCTTTAAAGTTGTCCAAAAGAAGTTCTTAGCAATGCATATTACTAATCAAAAATTAAGTTTTGATATATTTATGGCAGGAAATTCACAAAATATTTTCTAATGAAAGAAAAATGGATCATTTTGACCAATACAATGTATTTTTGGCTATTGCTACAAATATAGCCCAGCGACTTAAGACTGGTTTTGTGGTCCAGGGTCACATATAATATATTTTAAAATGTAATTTATTATCAGAGCTAAATGTTCAGCATCATTACTCTAGTCTTCAGTGTCGCGTGATTCTTCAGAAATCATTCTAATATGCTGATTTGCTGTTCAAGAAACATTTATTATTACTATTATTATTATTAATAATATTTAAAACAGTTGAGTACAATTACATTGAGTTCATCTTTGATGAATAGAAAGATCTAAAGAGCAGCATTTATCTGAAATAAAAAGCTTTTGTAACATTACACACTATAAAATTCAAAAGCTTGCAGTCAGTATAATTTTTTTTTTCTTTTTTTGGAAAAGAAATGATAGAAATTAATACTTTCATTTAGCAAGGTTACTTTAAATTGATCAGAAGTGATGATAAAGACATTTATAATGTTACAAAAGATTTCTATTTCAGATCAATTCTGTTCTTCTGAACTTTCTATTCATCAAAGAAACCTGAAAAAATTCTACTCAGCTGTTTTCAAAATAAAAATAATAATAGATGTTTTTCAGCAGTAAATCAAAATATTAGAATAATTTCTGAAGGATCGTGTGACTGGAGTAATGATGCTAAAAATTCAGCTTTGAAATCACAGCAATAAATTACATTTTAAAATATATTCAAAGAGAAAACACATTTTAAACAGTAAAAATATTTAAAACTTTTACTGTTTTTTCTGTACTTTGGATGAAATAAAGAGACTTCTTTAAAAAAATCTTACTGTTCAAAAACTTTTGATTTGTGTGTGTGTATATATATATATATATATATATATATATATATATATATATATATACAGGTATATACACACACACACACACACACACAATATTATACTAATTGTTAATATTTTGAATTAGCTTTTATTTTTATATTTTCAGTTTTAATTTCATTTTAATTTTGGTTTACATTTTAGTTAAGCTTAGTTAATTTTTATTTTTATTATATAAAAATAATAGTAACAGTTTTAGTAACATTATATAATTTTAGTACTTCAACTTATTTCAATTTAATTTTAATGAAATTTCTATTTTGTAATTTTAGCACACCAACTTAAACTTATTTCAGTTAGTTGCCAAAGCAATATTTCTTATTCACACACACACACACACACACACACACGCACACACACACACACACACACACACACACAGAGTTATGTGACCTAGATTCATATTTGACCAAGATGCTTAATGTGTTTTTTTTTTCTTTTCGCTCAATGGGTCTAGTCAGATAATTTCCGTCAGTATCTGTAGGTGTTTAGTTATTAGACTTGAACTCTAGGTGGAGCTATTGCAGTTTATTCTTGACTGTATTTCTCCATGTATTTTCACAGCGGCAAAAATGCCAGATGATAACTGCACTACTGATGTGCAGGAGATCATCTTAGGTACTCTGCCACCCTGCCCAAACATCTACGCCAACTGGCTGGTCATTCTGCTGCTCGTCATCTATTTGCTGGTCACAAATGTGCTGCTGCTCAACCTTCTTATTGCCATGTTCAGGTCAGGTTCAGTCCAGTTAATATTTTGATAGTCTATATTATGGAAATTCTTCATTGCAGAAAAGTAAAGTACAGTTTGAAATGTATTTGCACTTTTCCAGTAAATATTCATGTTTAGGTTTTGTGTCCATGTATGTGTGTGTTTATTTATATTGTGTGCATATATTTTATCTTTTAGTTTTTTTTTTATACTATCAATGCCATGAAACTGTCTCTCCACAGCTACACCTTCCAGGTGGTGCAGGAGAATGCAGACATCTTCTGGAAGTTTCAGCGCTATAACCTGATTGTTGAATACCACAGCCGTCCAGCATTAGCTCCACCCTTCATCATCATCAGCCACATCTCTCAAGCTCTCCTCAGCCTCTTCAAAACGACAGAAACCAAGCAGGATCTGCTGGGTAAGTAAATCTTCACACTCTGTGTGTGCTTCCTGTAGAGATTATTCTGATAATTCATAATGAATACCCATTTTGTAACTTTCATTTTGAGGCAAGTTACAAGAAATATCAAAAAATGACCAAGAAAAGAGCACATGACATGATGGAACACGTCAGAAAAAAAGCAAAGAAAATATTTAAAGAAACTGTGGTTAAACGTTTGTTCCTCTTTTCTTGTCATGGTTAGAGAGGGAACTACCAACTGGACTGGACCAGAAGCTGATGACATGGGAGACGGTGCAGAAGGAGAACTACCTGGCTAAACTGGAGCATGAGCACAAGGAGAGCAGTGCAGAGAGACTCAGATACACTTCCTCTAAGTGAGATACACTCAGATGTATTATTAACCCATATTTTATTGAGATTTGGGCTACAGGTGGGTGTGTCAACAGCAAATCAGTGGTAAATGGGTATAACCATTTTAAATGGTATAACCATTTTAATCTACTTTTCTTTGCGTGTAACACTTCATAGGGTACAGAGTTTGCTGAGGATGGTTGGGGGTTTTAAGGAACAAGAAAAGCGCATGGCAACAGTGGAGACTGAGGTGAAGTGAAGGAGCAGCTGCTGACTTAATGTGTTGAGATGTGTCATTTAAGTTCATGACTTTACTGAAGGTGAAACTTTATCTGTAGGTGAGGTATTGTGGAGAGGTGTTGTCTTGGATTGCAGAGTGTTTCCAGAAAAGTACTCTGAAGTGTGACAGAGACGCACCTGAAGCCCCACGTGAGGCTTTCTTTACTATTATGTTGCTCTTCCTTCCTCTGTATCTCATTTGCTCTCTCTCTTACTCAGTGTCTTCTTTCCGTTGTCTCAGAGTTTATGTCCTCCTAAGGTAACACTATGCTATCTGTGTTTTGCAGGGTCCGTTGCCAGCTCCAGAAATCCACAACCACAGGAAGCCGAGCGACAGCAGCCATCGGGACATTCAGGATATGGTGCCGATAAGAAACTGCCCTACATTGATCAGTGATCTGGCCATGTTATTGTGTTATTATTTGTTTTATTTAACTGGAAATAGAATAATAGTAGTTTAGTATAGGTTATTGTAATTGAGACTCCTATTCTGAGTTATTTCTTTGTGCATTAAATTTGCAAATGTTTTGTGCCTCTTTTGCAGCTAAATAGCACTATATTATACTTATCGTTATACAAATTTTCTATACAATAAAAATATATATTTTTTCATTCTATAATTTGTTAATGCACTTCAATTAATTTAAATTTTGTAATTATTATTATTATTATTAAGAAGAAGAAGAATATTAGATTTTCTTTTTGGCTTTCTATCACTACCTGGCCAAATTTTATCAGTAAAATGAACATTGTCAACTGAATTGCCATTGTGAGGGATTGTATGAATGCTACAAAGTCCTTTACTTTCTCATTTCAATAGGCTTTTACAATTAATAAATATATGTACACTACCATTCAAAAGTTTGATCGGTAAGATTGTTTTTGAAAGTGTCTTATGCTCACCAAGGCTGCATTTATTTAATGAAAAAATATAGTAAAAACAGCAATATTGTAAAATATGGTTACAATTTAAAATAGCTATTGTCTATTTTAATATATTTTAAATGTAATTTATTCCTGTGATGGCAAAGCTGAGTTTTCAGCAGCCATTACTCCAGTCTTCATTGTTACACAAACATTTCTTATCACAATTAAAAAATGGTTTTGCTGTTTTTTGTGGAAACAATACTTTTTTTCAGGATTCTTTGATGAATAAAAAGTTCAAAAGAAAGTCGCTGATTTAAAATAGCTTTTGTAACAATGTGAAAAGTCCATTTTGATCAATGCATCCTTGCTGAGTAAAGATATTAATTTATTTAAAAAATAAAAACTGACCCCAAACGCCTGTGTATCCATATTCCTATAATCTTTCACAGTGCACACTTCACAGTTTCACACAGGAAAAGACTGATTATTCATTATCAAGAATGACCAATACCGTTCCCATAGGTAATGAATCAGTAACCAGTTGACTAGGTAAATTTACCCAATGTGCACAAGGGACGTCAAAATCAGCCTTGAGGGAAAACAAGGATTTTGCAAAGTCTGTTTTCAGTAAGATTACCAGAACTAAATGAGGACACATTCACTCTGTATGAATCCACAGTGTTTTTTTTCTTAAAGCAGAAGACCTGATCTACATTATGTAATGAAGCTGAAAAGGACTCTGCTAATATCATAGTCATTTCTGCACTGTGATGGACAGGCTTGGTATGTATTACATTTCCTTTGTTCATTTACTACTTTGTGCTCTTGGAAAAAAGTTTTCTTTCTGTTCCAAATGTTTGAGATGAATATATTTATGTGTGCTGCAAAATCAATAATACCATAAATGATTTATTACTCATTTTTGTAATATTTGTTTTTTGCAACAATGAACGAGAATGAAGAATAAAAAGTTCAGTAGAAAACTCTTAAAGCTTATTCACGTGTAAATCTGTATGTGTGTGTTTGGTTGTAACTGCATTTCATTTATTTATAATTTATATATATATATATGATCAGGATATGACCCAGATCGATCGGACTCACACTGAGGCACCAATGAACCTTACATCCTTTGGCCACAACTCTGACTTCTTTTGAGCATTTGTGTTGTATTTTTCTGAAAGGAATTTGCTGTATCACTCAGACATGTTGGTGGAGTGCCAGATCCTCAAATTAACAAGATACTAAGTGTTGAGTTGATTTGAGGTTAATGAGTGAACAGATGTAAACAGAACAGGACAGTTAGTAACAGGAAGTTGGTGTACCACAGGAAGTAGATAATGTGTCAAATCCACCTGTCTACTTTCACACAACTCTAAAAACCTGGAAATGGCCTGGTTGCTGTGACATAGCGGTCAGCTATGTTACATGTCTGAGCTATTAAAAAGAAAGCTCTATTTCTTCATTTCAGAACCTAAAAGTTTTGCAGGCTTATTATTGAACTCTTATGTTCTAATAGACCTCCATTCAGCTCCACCCACCATTGACACCATCCTGCAGGGTCCCAGCACTGCTCTTACAAATAAGTCTCCACTTTCCTCTTTACCTCCAGTAAAAGTTTTTGTTTTTCTGTTGCCTTGAAATATGACTTTAATATTCAAAACATTAATGCTTTCTTTTTTAGTATCTACGCTGCTGTTATTAAGGTGTTCAAGGGAGAGGAACTGCAGCCAAATGAGCTGTACTGCTTGAATGAAAATACCAGGTATAAAACTAAACTAGCTGTAAAATCAATTTAAATGTGTAATAATTACATTAAGCAGATATTTGCTATCATCCATGCAGGTGGCTTCTAAGGACAGATATGGACTTCTTTATCAAAGAGTATTTCCAGGTGTTTTAGCATGTCAGAGCCCTGGTGTTCTTTTTCTGGTAAAACAAATAAAAATAAATGCATTACTGGAAGAAGAGCAACATGCTAATATTGCTTCTTGTGATTGTTTGCAGAATCAGATATCAACCAAAGGTCTATCAATCATTTTGGATGAGATACAGAAGCATGAAGGTGAGACAGAAGATGTGGTGGATCTGCTGTTTGTGCGTGAGTGTCCATCATTAAAACAGGTCTTTAATATGTTCTTTTTTTTCTCAGGAGAGAGACAGCTGCTTGTTTTGTCCCAGGTGTGGGATAGGTTTTTCACTGAGATTCTGCCCACTTTGCAGGTTATTTTATATCCTCTGCAGGTAAATCTGCTTGTGAACTTGACATTCCTTAGCAAATTCTTGCCTAGTATAAGAAGTTCAAACATCTAGGTGAGGTCTGCACTTACTCGAGACATCAAATCTGTCACAGCATGGCTAGAGTTTGCACATGGAATGAGTTTCACCTTCTCTCTGCTTAATCTTAATACATGAGAAGCAGCAAGCATTTTATATAGTCTATTCACTACCCTTCAAAAGTTTGGGGTCTAAGATTTTTTTTAATCTCTTTGAAGTCTCTTATGCTCACCAAGGCTGCATTTTTTAAATCAAAAATACAGTAAAAACAACATTGTGAAATATTAGTACCACAAAAAAATACCTGTCTTCCGTTTTAAAATAACTTGAAAGTCTTTTATTCCTGTGATGGCAAAGCTGAGTTTTGAGCAGCCATTATTAGTCATTCTAATAGGCTGATTTGGTGCTCAAGAAACATTTAAAAAATAATTTGAAAATGTTTGTGTTTTTGAATGAATGAAGCATATATACAGCACTTAGATACTAATGTACAATGGAATTTTTGTAACAGTGTAAAAGTCTTTACTGACACTAATTCTGTCATTAATTTATCTCCCTCTTGTCATTCCAAACCTGTAAGACCTTCATTCATCTTGGGAACACAAATTAAGATATTTTTGATGAAATCAGAGCTTTCTGACCATGCAACTGACACGTTTAGAAAGGTAGTAATTTGGTAAAATAGTCCATGTGACATCAGTGGCTCAACCTCATGTGGCGTGGTGCTGTCATGAACACGCGTCGAATACCGGCACGGAAGAAATCGTTGAATAATGACGTTATTTTGGTTTTCTTTGCGCACACAAAGTATTCTCGAAGCTTCATAACGTTACAGTTGAACCACTGATGTCACATGGACTATTTTAACGATGTCCTTACTACGTTTCTGGGCCTTGAATGTTTCAGTTGCGTTGCTGTCTATGCAGGGTCAGAAAGCTCTCAGATTTCATCAAAAATATCTTAATTTTTTGTTCTGAAGATGAACTAAGGTCTTACAGGTTTGTAACGACATGAGGGTGAGTAATTAATGACTGAATTTTAATTTTTTTGGGTGAACTATCCCTTTAATGTGTCCTTTAAGTATTCATTTCCTTCTTTAAAAAAAAAAAAAAGAACAAGTCACTAAGAATGAAGAATATTAAATAGACTGTAATAGCGTTAGATCTATTGAGTTTAAATAGTGTTTGGGCATGATACACTTTTTTTTTTAAAAACCCTGTGATTAATTTAATTGTGGTATATTTTGATTCTGCATGAAATGCATTCTCTCTCGAATTCTATATGCAGGGGTAGGAGTTGACAGTGAGACAGATGGCTCTTCTCGGCTTCAGGGATCTGGTCCTAATGAAGCTCTCTCTGGGTGACCTGCTGTGCAAGAATCTGTCTCTCATCCCAGCATCCATCACACAAATGCTACTTGTGCTACAGGTGAATGTTAACCGCAAACCCATGCTGAATGGCCATCTGTTTAAGCATCTCTATTGTCCATGGCTGTTCTGGTGTATGTGTAGGGAATTTAGGAATCCAGAGGCCCCTCAAAGGAATATTGCCAACTTGAGAGTCTGGTGGCGCTAGTGGTCAAACCCTACTTATGGAACTGCAGACACACAAGTAGGAAAACCAACAAAAATGCTTTAACAATTCTGCCATTTCCCCAACCACAATACAATTAAGTGTTAGTTCACCCAAAAATGAAAAATTATTTGTTCTACTTACCCCCATGTTGTTCCAAATTCACGATTGGTCCAAACGATAGCTTTGTGTGGCGAACAGACTTCAGAAGACTTGGAGGTGAAAAATCCCAATCCTCTTTCACTTTCAATATGTGGAAAAAAGTGTCCCATGTTTTTTTTGTTTTTTTAAATCACCCTGTCTTCCATGCAATAAAGTTCTACAAGTTTGAGATGTCAAAGGTTGCAGCCTCTTTAACTTTGGCTACAAATCTGTGACTTTCTCATACTCCTACTGTCCTACTGCACTGAACAAAGCACCACAAGAGCACAAGTGAGTCATCCTGAAATAAGGATTACTCATCACATCTCTGAAGGCTCTCTGCTGTCCCCTGTAGCAGAACAGGAAGGGTGAGGTGTACCTCGAGAGAGTGGGAAACCTATGCCGTCACAGCGTGACAAATGCTCATTCTGACATCCAACTGCTCACTGTTACTAGTAGGGTATATACTGGGATGGACGACAGCTGCGAAACTATAGATCTGACTAAAACACACCTCTGAAATCTGCCATTATGAAAGCATCTGTGTGTGAAAGAAAGACAGAAACTGTGTGACATTCAATAATTTATAAAGACAAATATCAACACATTTGAGCACTGTATATTGTGATGTAAAAAAAGAACATTATATGAAAAAAGGATTTTGTCAGATTTCCAGTGTCAATACAATTATCAGATTATATTAGTCCATCTGATTAAAGAAAAGATACTCATACTTTTGTCAAGAGTTTTTCAATGAAGCAAGTAGAACATTCACACATATTAGCAATATTGAGTACAATTAAGGTGACTGGAAAAAAAAGGAAAAAACCCCCAAAAAACATCAGATGTTTTGTTTGTAGGCTAAGCTTGTTATGTACTGCACCTTTCCGAAATTTAGAGCAGCTGACAACGTTCAGTCAAGACAAACATCTGCATTAAGGTGTGATCACATTTACTATTGTTTGGTGAATTTTCATGTGAAAAATCCAGTAACTGGGAGTGACTGACATCCAAGTAACAGGGAGTTTCGTAAGAGGGCGAAAGATTTCCCCAGGCAGATTCACTCCATTAACCAACAGAGAGTTGCCAGGTTTGAACGGGAATTCTTTGTGAGCTACACTTCATGCGTTGCTGACAATTTTTCATCGAAACTTCGCTAATGTAACCGCACCTTAAGACATTTTTAAGTCGTTATATGAACAATGCACGACATTTAGTATAATCACAGTAAACAGTGCTACTCTGTACTAATGATGCTTTAAATTGTCAGATCTTGTCAAATAAATGAAAATTACGTACATATATTATGAACAAAAAATAGCAATATTTTTCACTACTGTTGAGTAGGCAGAAAAGGCAGCAAAAATTAACACTTAGCACAAGCAGCACCATTAAAATAATAGTTTTACACTCCTTAGCTTGTTTGACAAGGACATTCGGTGAAATTCTGATGCTAATCATATGTAGGTTTGTCCATTGATTGCACTGATTAAAAGGCTTTTGAGAAACAACATTTGTATTTAAAACACTTCACAACAGACATACGAGTTATGCAACTTTGTAAAACCATCATTACTAAGCCTGGTGTACCATAAAGAGTCAAAGAAAGTCCAGGTTTTGCCACATTTTCATTTCCGCAAAGTGTATATGAGAACTTAAGAATGCAGGAGCAACATAGGAACTCAAAGTGAAGGTTCTGACCCTCGAGGTTGAACCCCTTCCCTCCTGAGGCTAGCGTCGAATCGTGGTGTGACCTCGCAGCGCACCAACAGCACGTCGTCTTTCACAAACCCACGCTGCCGCAAAGCCTGTAGGTGCAGGAAAGTGACGTAGCCGAAACCCTTGGGGTTGCGTTGCACAGTGGGCCTCTGGAAGGCCTGCAGGTCCGGCTTGGTCTCCATCACTTCCACATGATGCTGCCCCTCGACCTGGTCCAATACTGCCAGTCGGATCGTGCCCTGCAAGGGCCAGGAGAGCTGGCTGTCAAACTCACCCTGCATAGTGTGCACGAAAAGTGAGATGTAGTTGGAACAGCGAGGGGCGCTGGGAGTTTGCAGATGCAGTCGCAGGCAGAGTTTGTACCCCGGCCGGCCCGTGTAGAAAGGTGGGCTATGGAGGACTATGGGTTGACCGGCTTCTTGGTTGCGCAGTTGAAGAGAGAAGTTCTCCAACCGCCATACGTAGACGCCTTGATACTGCTGGGCTTCCAGCTCTCGGGTGGCCTCCTCCAGTGAGCTCAGCTTTCGGCGTAGCTCTGTGACCTGGTTTTTCTGTGTCTCGTTGTGGATGCACAGCTCGCGGATCTGCTGATCTTGACGAACCAGCCGGCCCTCCAACTCCAAGACCGTCTCACGGAGGTTCATCAGCTCCTGTCTACACTGGCAAGAATCTGGGGCTCGGGCAGAGGCACCACGTTCGTCTGACGAAGAGTGGGCAGGAACTGAGGGCACTGGGCAGCTATTGAGAGTCTGGCTACGCAGAAACTCAGCCAAGCAACGCATGTGCATCTGTGTAAATTCCTGCATATGCTGGGCCAGCTCATTTCTTGGCATCTGTATCGTTTCCAAAGAAATAAAAAAGTTATACATTTCTGTTATATGCTACCATTCAGAGATTCAGTAAGGGGTTTTGAAATATTTTTGAAACAAGTCTCTTACATTCACCAAGGCTGCATTTATGTGATCAAACATACAGTAAAAAAAATACTATTACAATTTAAAACAACTGCACTGCTTTAATATTTTGTGGAAACTGTGATACATTTTTTCAGGATTCTTTGATGAATACAAAGCTCAAAAGAAAAGCATTTATTTGAAATTCTTGAAAAATTGTGAATGTCTTTACTGTCACTTTTGATCAATTTCATGCATCCTTGCTGAACACAAGTATTCATTCCTTACAAAACAAGTCTTACTGTCCCCAGAATGCACTTTATTCAGAATGATAAAAAGGAAATCATATATCTTTGGAGTGTTATGCAACAGAAATTTCATGGCCCACCTTTACATGACAACCAAAAGTGCTGAAAGTACAGGCTACAGGAGCTTTCAGACAGTCTGTGTCACAGTGCAATGCCAACTGAAACCAATAAGAACAGATTCATTCAGCTTCATAGTTTCACAATGAATAATTTTAAGTATCAAACAGAATAAATTACTGTTGTGCCTCATGTAATGTGCATATTAGTGACAAATCATCTGACACACCTGATCCCGAATAAGCTCCATTTCGCAATATTCACACACTGTATTGGCGAAAGGACAAATCTGTTCATGAATCTACACAAAAGGAAACAAATGTTTCAGGCACTCATGTTAGACAGTGTTGTTATTGGTAGCTAAAACTATTAAAATGTTCTTTGTAAAGTAAAATATATCTGAAATAAAATAAAAACATTTAAACCTAAATTTAAAAACAGAAAACTAACTGAAACTGAAGTTTAAGTCACTATAATAAAACTAATATAGAAATAAAAATAAATTAAAGCAAAATACAAATGGGAAAAAAACAATAAACAACAAAAGCACATACAATTACTATAATTTAAACTAAAATGAAAATGAACTGAAAATCTAAAAATAAAAGCTAATTAATATATAATAGGATCTAGTTTCAAAACCACTCACAACCAAATCTAAACACATCCTGTATGTGAACAGGAAACAATAGTTTTCACCTGTTTGTTAGCATACACAAAGCTCCCTGCACAGTCAGGGCAGGTCATAAGCCGTTGTAAACACTGCTCGCTCTTGTGTTCATCCAGATGGCTCTTACGAACAGACTCCAGACACTGAGGGCACTGCACTGTGGCAAACTTACACTGAGACAAGTGTTTCTGAGGAAGAGAGAATGTAACAACACAATTAAACAAGTTGCCACCATGACAACTGCGATTTAGCAAGCTTGTTCATGGAAGGTAACACAAATACCATTTTTCCACAACTTGGCACTGCACAGTAGGGGTGGGTGATAACAAATCGATTCACCTAACTATCGCGATTCTTTTTAAAACGATTTAAAAATCGATTGGTTTACCTCAGAATCGATTTTTATTTCATTATTTTATTTTTCCTAAGAGGTGGTGGGGAGAAGTTAGCGCTTTGTAATTCCAACAGAAGGAGAAATGTATAGGTGTGTTCGACTTGGAGCAGCACCGCGCAGACGATCAGCGTATATCAAAGTACCGCGAGAGCGATTCGAAAGCATGTAGAGCCGTCTTTTCTCTGTAGCTCTCGCGGTGCTTTGATGTCATACAACGATCGTTCTGCGTGCGCAGTGCCGCTGCATTAGATGACGTCATATACGTTTAAAGCCGGCGCGAGAAAGCAAAACCATGACGGAGGTAGAGGACTTTGGATTTTACACACTGCTGGGAAAACATGACTAAACATGACTAAAACGTATGCAAAGTAACATAGTACTTTGTTTTACTTCATAAAGTATTTTTTCTACTCATTTTGTTGAACATTTGACTATTATATTCATGTGCAAGTTCAGGGTTTTGGTACTTTAAAGTTTCATGGTTCAAGGTACTTTAAATATACACTGTGTATGAGTATGCTCCTGAAATAAAAGTTTAGAAAGATGTGATGCATTGTTTTTGTTAATATGACTCATCATATACGTCTCTTTTAAGGGTACAATCAACTATTTTCCATTGTCTAGTCTTTAATAAGCAAACAAATTGTAATATCGAATCGCAATAGTGACTGCTAAGATGTGTGGTATTCTTTAATTGTGACAGTCTGTATATTAAGTGTATCATTAAACTTTTTCCCATGGTCTAGAGTTAAAAACAAAAAAAACAAAAATCTTTTTTCTCCCACCCCTAATAATGTGTTATTTTTGGTGTGACTAGGGTTGGGTATCGAGAACCGGTTCTGTTTTAGAACCGGTTCCAAATTTCCAAGAACCGGATACTCGATAAGACACGTGCATTTCGATTCTGCTTAACGATTCCTGCGTTAGCATTTTAATGCGATTTTATATGATTACGTGCAGGAAGGGAAAGAACTTGAGCACTGTTTGGGTGCAGCACGCACATCTGAAGCGCGAGCACAGAGAACAGCGGTCCCGATGCGGGTTCCTGACCTGTGTCCGTTCTCGAAACGTTCCGAGTGTTCCGTATAATTAATGTATATAATATTTATGAAAAGAAAACTATAGTGTTTTTAAACTGTTGATTTCAATTTCTGTACCTGGAATTTGTTCAGTTGTATTTATTTATGCTATTGCTAATTGATTTGATGTTCCCATCTTATTACTGACTGTTTAATTGTCTTTAACAATTTAATGTTTAAAATTTATTAGTCTAGTTGTTTTTGCTGTGGTAGTTTCTGTTAAAACCATAGGCAAATGTTCCTAAGTGTAAAAGGCCTAAGTGTTCTGTAAGTTGCTTGTTCATGTTATTCAGCTGCAACAGAGCACTTTGTAAAAAGACAGAATAAGTATGTTTGACATCTAAATGTTTCACTTAAAATTTTTTATCAGATTTTTATCTTATTGGAATCAAACTAGGAATCGATAAGCAGAATCGGAATCAGATACCCAATCCTAGGTGTGACTGGCCTGACAGATTTTTTTTTTTTTTTTTACTTGCAAAAAAACCCCAACAACATTTAAAATACTTGTACTATACCAAACCCACAAATTTACCTCCAGTTGGCGCAATTCCATTTTATCACTGCATCCTACATTAGGACATCGGACAGTAAGTGAGAGAATCTCTCGTTTGGCAAAGTTATCAGGGAAGAGCTGTTCCTCAAGCAGCACCTCATTGTCAACTGGACATTTCTGCCCTGTGTCCCTGTCAGAAAATATGAAGTTATATTTGACATTTTTAACCCTGAAAAGCCTGACATACAGTGATAGTCAAAAGTTAAGAAATAATAGATTCTTTTTTAAACAAATGGAGCAATTTATTGAACATTTAGACAAAATATTATTTAAAAAAAAAAATATTGATATTTGAGTATCATAGTATTGTTTTTGTTGAGTATCATATTTGATAAATCAGGCATTTGTGGTTCTTATAGTATGATATAGGTCAATATGTAGCTCATATCTGAGGAGGAACAAAACAGTTTAAGCAAGTTTACCTTAATTTGGTGCAGTTTGGTGTTTATATGGCCAAATATAATCTTTATAACAGCATAGTAGACTGCTATTACTCTATATCTCCCTATAATATATCTTAGATAATATTTAAATGCTTAGTTTTATGACCAAATCTCTGTCATTTTTACAAATGTACAGATGTACAAATAAACATAGAAATAAATTGTATAAATAAATTCCTCACAAGCCTGATTTTTATTTTAACATGTTTTTTCTAAAAAAATTATGTATGGATAATCAGGTAAACCTCAGTTTCTTCAGTCCACGAAGTGTTCACCTTGAAATATTACTATTAATATATAAGTTATTCTTACACTTATTTAGTAAATTAGTAAAGATTTCAAACCAAAAGACACGTTTACCACAACCTGAAGGCATGTTTTGAATTATACTAAAAGGCCTTGTAAACTATAAAAAAAAATGACAGAAGGAATATATGACTGTGTACAGCAATTTTTCAGACAAGTTTTGATTACGTTGATAATTTAGCCTTAGAAGTGTAAGTTTCGAATTTGACACAGAAGGGTTAAGCACAGGGTGAATTTTGAAAGTGACACTTAAAGTTACCTGATGGACTTCTTGATGCATGAGTCGCAGAATCGATGTCCACATGGTGTTTGTACTGCAGAGCGAAGACCCATCAGACAGATAGGGCACTCATACTTGCTCTCTAGCGGAGGGTCAAACTCCACGTCATAGCCTTGCTGGTCTGGAGGGATACTAGCAGAGACACTGATGGTGGAGGGGTTCTCTGTCGGGCTCAGATAGGACTCCCTTCCTTTCTCCATGGCTGCTGCACAACCGGAGGGGTCGCTATCACAGTAGACATCATCAAGGCTGAGCTTCTCCACGTCACTGCAAGCCATCTGTAATCACATCAAGAAAGTGTTCTGTTGATGAGTGAAAATAACACATAATCATCCATACAACACATATAACAGCAACAAACAAATCTTCCCTCCCAAATCATACACTACACTGTCTGCCGAATTATTAGGCAAGTTGATATTCTGGTCATATTTTTTTCCAAGAACATTTTACCAATTCCAAACCACATCAGTCTTAATAACTACTACTGACTTTGTATTTAATCATTTATAAGTGATATATAATTGTCCATGAAGGCTGGAAGTCAAAAACTTCTTATATTCAGGTGTGCCGAATTATTAGGCAGGTTTTCCTTTACAGATAAAATGAGCCAAAAAAAGAGATTTAACTCAGACTGAAAGTCAAAAATTGTTAAATGCCCATGAGGAGGATGCAATACTAATGCAATAATAGAATTTGCAAAGCTAGGGCATGACCACTGGGCAGCAAAATGCTCATTGGATCAGCAGAGTCAGAAAAAACAGGTGGAGAAGAAAAGACACATGTTAACTGCAAAAGAATTAAGAATTAAGATGAAGAATTAGGTGAGAAACCATCAGGAACCATTTAGTCTCCAGAACCTAAAAAACCCATTTTCCAGAACTGCAACCTTCCTGGAGTCTCCACAAGTGCAATGTGTCAGGTTCTCAGGGACTTTGCTTGGGTAAAATATCCTAAAAAAATGACCCTCACTTAATAAGAATAACATGCTGAAGTGTTGTGAAATACATTAAGACTGATTTTTCATAGGCTTTATGGACAGATAAGTTTTGAGTGACTCTTGAAAAACCAGCATCACATCCTCTTGTACCACTGTTTGAAGAATTTATCTTCCAGAATCTGCCAGTAAGTTTTAGGAGCTCTTTTTTAGTCCATCTTAGTCCATCTGTGACTGTAAATGCAGACCTTGAGCCAGAAACTCATCACCAAACACCAATGACTTGTACATATGGGTACAGTCAGTTTAGACACTTCCAAAACTGTTGCAACAGAGATGGAAATACAATTTTTAAATACATCAATTATGTTCCCATCGTTGTTGCCACAGATTTAGACGTGCATTTTTCTGGTCTAAAGAAGGGGGTGTCCCAATACTTTTGTCTATATAGTGTATGTACAAGTCATTGGTGTTTGGTGATGAGTTTTTGACTCAAGGTCTGCATTTACAGTCACACCAGAGGTGTTAAACTGGGATTAGGACTTGGTTTTATGCAGACCAATCAAGTTCTTCCACACTGACTGAATCAATAAGTTTCTTTTTGAACCTTGCCTTATACACAGAGGCATTGTCATGTTAGAATAGAAAGGGTCCTGTCCAAACTGTTGCTATAATATTAGCACACAATTCCCTAGAATACCATTATATGCTTTAACATTAAGATTTGTACTCATAGACATTACTAAAGTAGTCAAACCTGTTCATTAGAAGGGGGTGACCCAATATTTTTGGCAATATAGTGTATGTTGCTCTTCATATGATCTGGCTGCCACATAGAAACTGACCTCTAGGTTTTATAGATATATCCATACAAGCATCATTTTAAAGTCTTAAATGCACAGAGGATGTGGTAAGAGATTATATATTAGGGTGATTTCCTCCATATTAATGCAAAGTGAAAAGGCATAGGATGAGAAACTAATGATGAATTCATTTGTAAACTGCTGTTTCCTCACGCGCAGTTCTGCTGGGCGGGGCTGAACTGAGGGCTCAACAACTGGAAAGTTACTTTTTTGTAGCCCAAAATACCTATATTACACAGCGTAAACGTAAATATACACATTTCAAAAGGTTAAAATTATCTCAAATGTAAATCTTGAACTAAATTCATGGCTAAAGTGAGTTAAAAAGCGAAATCAGCTAAGCAGTCACAACCGACGGTTACATCAGCAAATTTCCTGACGTCGCCTATGGAAACACTTTTTTTAATCTGACATTATTATTCTAGCACCACAAACAGACAGGTAAATAACATATGATTCGATTACAGACGAACATTGTTTGTAATAGGTTTAATTTACATACCTTGCCTCGGTCCGACCTCGCCGTGTACTACAAGCTTCCTGTATCCAAACATCAGCGCATTAGCTCGACGTCACTGCGTCAAATTCCCCTTGTAAATCTGACCCCAGACCAGCTCTCACAACCGAAACCTCGCGAGATTCGCCGTGAGCTCGATGATTCTGCTGGTCTCAGATCGGCGCTGTATTCGATCAGAGCAGAAGGCGCGTTTGCGATCAGATTTTGCTGCTGTACTGAACTGAATATTATAATCCACAAGATGGCGCCGTTGCCTCTGATATTAAAGGAACAAGCAAAGCGATTTCACGTGATAGTAAACTTAACTGTATTTTACGACGAAAGGTAGGGACCTACAAGGTGACAACAACGTCAGCAAAGATTTTGAGATAAAATATGAGACGTGTGCAGAAAACATACAAAACATATCAAGGTAAATAGATCTATAACTTGTAAACATAATGTTTTTTCGTCATTTCATTTAATTGTGGGATTTATGATAGGCCTACATAAAATGCTAACTACGAAATTAGTTACAGTTACAATGTAGAGTAATGAGACAACTATGCTGTCCAAAAGTTGGCTCTACAGATAACTTAGTCGACAGATAATTTTAATAGCAAGCCTTGTCTGTCCAGATAAGGTTAATAAGGCTGACCTCAAATTTGAATATACTTGAATTAAAATCGTAAAAAATATTGCAAACCATAACAATTTACCCAACATAATCAATCTACTCCTTGACAGACGGTTATTGTAGATTAAATGTAAATAATTAAATAACCATATAACGCATACATATAACACATATAACATAACATATATATATATATATATATATGCTGGTTCTTTAGTCTTATGATAAACCATTTTTGGTTGCAAGGGGGTGTTCGATTAGTAAAATATTTGGCAGAACTTTTGTGGACATGAATATATTCTTAATTTAAAGAAAATTAAATTTAATCTTTTAATATCTAAATAAAATAAAATAACATGTTGACTAACTTTTTTTATTCATTATTTTGAACTCAAGACCCACTCACTTAAAAAATGTACACTGCAAAACGTGTAATACTATATAGGGACATCAAAGCAATTTCAAGCAAACTGAAACATAGAGTGCATAAAACATTTGCGGGAGATGATAATAGATTATTACTAAAACAGAATGCTTTTAAATGTAGTACTTATGTGCTGGAAATGACATTGTGGTAGAAATGTTCATAAGTTTTGGGAAAAAAGCAAATGACAGAATTCTCCTGTGATGCATGTATGTCCACAATGTTGGACATGTTTGTGAGAGTGTGTTTTAAGTGCCTTTATTTGCTTAAAGTCCACAGGGTCAAAAGTGTCCATAGCTGAAGAAACATCCAGGCATGAAATGTAGTCACTCCTGCCAGTGAGGTAGGACTCAAGTCAGAGACGTGCAGTTCCTGTTACGCACAGTTCAGAAAAGGTGGACCTGAGAATTTGGTGATTCACCATGTCAAAGTGTCTGTTCTAGCTGTCCTGTTATGAATAATGGCCATTTGTTTATTTTGAATTATTAATGGGATTGCTCTGAAATGTTAAAACCACTAAAATGTCAGGGATTTTTTAGATTTTGCTCTAAAGCTTTATGCAATTTAGCATCGTCACACATTAGCATTTATTCAAACACTGTCTTCTGATTCTGAGACAATGCACACATAGTTAGGTACAGGCACACCGTAAAATACGAATGCCATTCCTGAGCAAAGATCTTATGACTAATGTCAGCACAACCCTTTTTCTCAGAGGCTCCTCTGAGGACTGAGCATTGGCTTGTAAGTACATTTTTGCCAGTCTGTTTGTAGCCTGATCACAGCCCACATAGTATGTCAAAGTTTGGTTAGGTGGGGGTCACAGTGAGCTTCTATGTCACTTATGAAAAGCACATTTTATAAACAGCAAGGTCAACAACCTGCATATAACAAGGCTCCTTATTGAACAGCCTCAGGATGCAGAGCACACCTTCTTGCTCAAACAGAAATCTGTTCAAATGTTTACACAGACCTTTTCTTTTAACAGACTTCCAGTTTTGTTTTGAGTAGGTAAGTGCAATTTTGGAAAACCGCAACATGATTTTGATCACAGATATGCCACAATGTCCTGTATGTAAACAGAAAACAAGAATATATGCACATATGAATGTGACCATTAATGCACTTACAGCTCTGCCTTGTTCACGCTTCCTATTCTTTTGCAACTCAGCGTTTCATAGTTTACTTTTGAATAATTTATTAAAAGGTTTTTTTTATCATTTCACTAAGAATTGACCAGTGGATAACGGCATACATTTACCAATATATATCTTTTTTTTTTTTTTTTTTACAATTTTGATGTAGGTATGCCACACAGTTTTACATACACCTAATCACCACACATCTGATAAGCTTTGAACCAACAAGCAGACATTCAGAAAATTCAGATCTGATACTTTCAACCTGGGATCAACATACAGAGGAAAGGACTGTGCATTCAAGTGCTACAGTTTGGGAGATTTCATCACTTTAGCCCCTCTCTTATTTTGACAAAAGCGTCTCTGTTGGAGAGGGCTCAGGAACACACCTTACATATGTTCCTTATTTAGTCGAACCAGAAGTGTGCTGCTGATTGAGTGATTATAGAACAATAGATTCCATTATAAAAGTGCTCTGTCCTCCTCTTTTGGACCTAATCACATGACTTATGTCACCCCTTGGTACTTGGATAGTGGTCTGAGATGCATGTATTTATATATAGCTGTAATCTTGATTGGCAGCTATGACTTAGCACTTAGTTATCTATGCTTGATTTTAATTCAAGATTTCTGTCATGATAATCCACAAGTAATTCACGAGACTCCAGTCCAATCAATTAAAATCTGTGTTTGTAATAAAAAATAATTAAGGCATTTTGAACTTCAAATCTAAATCAGGAGAAAAATATGCACAGATCAAGCGAAAGCAGTCCAAAACAGTTCTAAACAAGTATGTCGGTGGATTTTAATATGACAGGACAACAGGGGATGGATGTTTTCACTGGAAGCAGCATTATTATGGATTATGGACTCCTATTTTGGCCAGAAGTGACAATTTAAAGTTAAAACTTTGTTCCTTACAAACATGCAGCTTTTCATGTCACAAGATGTTAATTGGTAGAGTCGTGTGGATTACCTTTGGATTGTTGTGATGTGTGTTTTTATCAGCTGTTTGGACTGTCATTCTGATGGCACCCATTCACCACAGAGGATCCATTGTTGAGCAAGTGATGTAATGCTAAATTTCTCTAAATCTGTTCCGATGAAGAAACAAAGTCATCTACACCTTGGATGGCCTGAGAGGGTGAGTAAAGTTTCAGCAAATTTAAAATTTTGGGAGAACTGTTCCTTTAAAATGATATTCAGTGCTTTCACGTATGTACTTTTCAGTTCATTTCTTGTAGTGATTATTTTCCTCTGCATTTGAAGTTCTGCCTTATACTCGCCAGGTCTTTAGATATAGGTGTTTTTGTACTATAATCAGTTGAACTAAAAAAGTGATTTCATAGTGAGCCATTTATTTAACTTCTAAAACCAAAGCAATTATATTGGATTTTATATTCATAACTACTGTACATCAGATCTCTTTTCATTTTTACATCATCTTTTTCTGTTACTTACTGGCGAAAAAAGCCAAATTAAGTCCATGATTTAATGCTGTGAAACATTATATCAGGAAAAATGGGTTATCATGTAACTACAGAGAATTGATGGATATATATATACCCACCACACGTCTTATTATCAGTCTGTCTCATGGCTTTTCATTTAGAGACTATTTTTATTTGAAGGAACAGATGCATTAAAATGCACGGAATGTCCTCAAGTCATAATCAAAAAATGCTGTATTTGCAGCAACGGTGAACTAAAACATCACTGTTTCTTTATTTCCTGATGCAGAATCATTAGAGCATTCTTGTTGTTCACAGTTCCAAAGTCAAATGCAAGAGTGCACCATACATGAAAAAACACCAGAAGTGGTAAAGTTACAAGATCACCAGTTTTTATATCCTTTCATAAAATAAGTAATATTCCATAAATGGGATTTAATTAACAGACGGTAGCTGGTGAGATGGGTTGAAACGTATAGGTATGTGAAACACGCTAGCAATGATCTCAGCTGTGGATAGAGGCTTTAATCAGCTGTTGAACTACAAGAATAATGTCAGGTCTGTTCCTGTGGATAAGGAAATACTGTTCTACGTCTCCCCTTAAACGTTCACACACTTAAGCAAACACACATGCTTGCATAGGAACTGCGTCTGCTCTAAATTCCTTATGGGACGTGCGGAGTGGGGTGAATTCATGCAAAGACCATTTCAATTTGTGAAATCTATCTTTTAAAAGGTATGGTGGGTGGTGGATAATGGCGATCCAGATCAGAATTTCAAGAATTCTGTTTGCATTTTGATGGGGAAAATCTTATGAAAAAATCTATGATTCTTTTTTAAATTATTCATTTTAAATTTATATGATTACTTTTTAATTATTTCTTGATTAATATTTAATTAGATTTTTTTGGATTGCATTTAAATTAACTTCTTTTTTTTTAAAATCATTCAATAATTTTACAACTAATAAAATATGTACATATACAATCATTAGGATTCTATTAAGGCTTGTTGGATTCAATTAAACAAGCTAATCATATGCTTTGCATTTTCTAAAGGATGTTCCTAATTTTCTCTATAATATTTTCATAACAGTAAATCTGTGTGTGATGCACAAAACAGTGACAATTAGCAGATTAAATGTGGCATGCAGCAGCTTTAAGTGAGGGGTGTAAATGGACACTATTGAGAAAGTGCTGGCGTCTTTCTACTCAGCTCTGGGACTTACACGGTGCTCTAGAAACCTATGGCGTACAATGCACTGTTCAGTTCCAGTTGCAAAATAAATATGTTCTGTGCTGTCCAAAAATACCATGTGAAGGCACTCCCTGTGAAAAAAAGCCTATTTCCCGACAGCAGGGAGCCACTGAGTGCAAAACATCTTGGGTCAGATTATGTTAGATATAGCAGTAGCAAAAACTCCACAAAACTAATTCAGTCATTCGTCTATGTCAGGTTCAAACTGGCTAGAGTCAAATGTATAAAAAATCAATTTTGTGGAGTCGGTAAGATGTATAACTGCACCAGTTAAATTCAAAGGTCCATGAGATTGGAGGTGAGGCAGTACTTTACCACTCCTCATTCTTCTCGGTAGGTAGTAGGGAAAACAGTCCAGTGGCACCACACAGAATGACAGAAAGCACCTGGAGTGACAACTGCCCTGAGGAATTCTGTTTCCTCACACAGGCTTGCGAAGAAGCTTTTGTATCTCCCCAGAGACCTGAGTTTTCTCTTCCACTATAGAAACAAGATTGTCAGTGAGGAGAACGCCTGATGTCTTTCAGTAGTTTGGCCTTTTTGATGAAAAGAGCCCTTCAGGACAGCGAAATGTCCACAGGTCCCTGAAGGCTTCACTTGGAACTGTGCGTGTTGTCAGCGTCAATCACCAAACATCAGCTTGATTGCTTAAAATCTGATGAATATGCTGTCCCTTGCAAGATTTTAGACCTCTGGCTCCACTTCTTTTCTACTCAAACTCTCCTGAAGCAAAGGTATTTACTCTTATCAGAATGAACTTTTGTTTGATAATTTAGTTTACTTTTTTTCTTTCAAATGTTCTTTTTTTTATTTAAACACATTGCTTTCTGGAAGTAAGAAGATATATTTAGGGAGCTTTAAGGTATTGTGTCTCTTTAAAGGTGTCAAGGGACACAGATTAACCTGATCAGGTTAACAAATCAGGGCAAATTTCAAACATACCTTTGCATCTCATTTCATACACACAAACTGCAGAATAAAAGCAAAGAGGACAAAGCACTCACACAAACTCACAGTAGGAACTTCCTCTTTGAAGTCCATTCCAAGCAGTTCAGTTACAGTTTTTAATCACCATCCAAAAGAAACAGAGAACGTCCCTCCCATTTAAACCTAAACTGAGTTTAAACGCCAGCTCATGATTGGTGCTCTCTGTAGCTCTGCTGTGTAATCGTGGATGGCGTTAATGAGATGGATAGTCTAGGAGAAGGTGAGATTTAAAGAACATTTTATATTAGCATGTAAATCACAAATAAAACACCTTCAGGAATAAATTAAAATCAGATCTTAAATGTCATGCTGCAGCTTTTTTCCCTAAACTTTGACACAAAGCACACAGCGTTCTTTATTGGGTACTCTGTATTCTTATGCCTATGTCTTGTGAGACATTGCAAGGTTCTCAAATAGTGACTCTATTCAATGGGATACGTTGTCATGTTCCTCTGAGAGGAAAGTTTGAGAGGAACAACGGGGTGGGCCAGGCTGCTGAATGAAGCCTTGTGTTTCTGCTTTCCACTGGTGTTAATGTTGCTGCTCCAGAAGACTAATTAATATGATGGATGTTTGTGACCAAGAGGTGCAATATCTGAAAACAGCACTTGGGATTTTGGGAAACTGAGAAAATAGGAAACAAATCCTGAAATAAATCACTGATGTAGTATAAAATGTGTAGCAGGGCTGGTGTCACACTTTACTCCAGTGAATATTCTAGGCTGGAAAAACGACATTTCTACCTGTAATGGCCCAGGATCAAATGAAAAACATGTAGCTTAAATGCAGCATGTAGCTTAAAGGAATAGTTCACCCAAGAATGAAAATGTTCCAAACATTTTACTCACCTTCAGGGCATCCAAGATGTAAATGAGTTTGTTTCTTCATTAGAACAGATTTGGACAAATTTAGCATCCCTTGCTCACCAATGGATCCTCTGCAGTGAATGAGTTCAGCAGTTGACAAAACTCAAAATAATCCACAAGTAGTCCACATGTGACGTGAAAAGCTAATATCTACCATATAGGGATAAACAGAGCACAGTGATGCACCTCTTAGCTTTTGTAACCTCATTAAATAAATAGCCAACCTTGAATGCAATATGTAAGTGAACTTGAGTTGTTACACTAATGCCAGTGTCGTTTTATTAATCGCAGTGTTGTGTTCACAGCTAAAATGTGCATAGCAAAAATTCAAGTTTTAATTCGAAGAACAAAATGTATTAGATATTATTCTAATTTAATTGGGTTTTGAATAAGGTGTTTGAACCAAACCAATATAGCACTGCATTATTCAAAAGGGAATATGACATCGTGTAAATATATTAGCAAAAAGGCCGTCTTTGTTTCGTCCGATGATGTAGCTATTATGGCTCAAAACGGACCAAGAGGACTGTTGACATAAATATCGTCAGGATTTGCGCATGTTAGCCACAAAAGTCTCGTAGGCACTGTGTATAGCCAAATTACATCATGCGTGGAAATTTTATGTGCGCCTTTACTCCACCTCTCATTCCCTAGCCCCCCTTTCAGCTCCTGTTCAGTTAAAGTATTTCCCCTGTGAGCAGAGTTTCTTTCTGCTTCTCATTCTTCTGCCAGAAGCGCCTCTGAACTTTACCGCACACGCGACACTTTTATTAAGGGTTTGGATTGAGAGACGCGCGTGCCATCAGAGAGCTGAAAAGCATCTGCAATCAAGGAATATACGAGTTTCAGAGGGACACTGCATCATACAGGTGATGTACAGTTTGGCTTTATGTTGTGGTTTCGCTGGCTGTACAGGTGAGCACTGTCACAGCATCTCTGGCACAATTAGATGATCCAAATGTTCAGGGTAGATTTAATTGTTAAAGTAATGTGAGAGTACAAAATTCAAGCTAAAAGTTCTAAACCTTCTGACATTGTGCTGATATTAAACACTAAAATGTCTGACGGAGTGACAGTAAAGGCAATCAGATTTGATCCTTTGGAAATTTGAGCATTTGATATACTTTTGCTGATTGTGTTTGCGGGATGTTAATATGAAACGCAATAATCATAATAAATGTGACAAATAGCCATTATTTACCAGTAATCATATTTTGAGTCATGACATGTTTTGTATTATGACTTATTTAATATACTTTTGTCTTAGCCTGAGTTGAATTGAAGTTAATTTTGTTGTTCTGCCATATCCCATTGTTATATTTGATTATTGCAGAGAAACACAATTTATATTTTAATGTCTTGTTATGGTGCTGACGTTGTTATATGCAACCTTCCTGACCTAAAATGACAAATAACTAGTCAATACACTTCACTCTCAGAAGAAAAAGTACAAAACTGTCACTAGGTACCCTTTAAAAAGGTACTAATATGTATCATTTAGTGGTAAAAAAAAGGCACAAAGGTGTATTTTTTAACTTTTGTAGGATACTGTCCCAGTGATAGCTTTGTACCTTTTTTTTCCCCAGAGAGAGTTGTTGTGCCTATACAGGGATGCTCAATTAAACCTTTCCATTCGGCTGCTGTGTTGCCTTAAAGTACTGCTGAAGGTGACATTGCAGAGGAACCTTTATGTCTTACTTAAGCCCTTTTCAATGTTGGCTGAAAAATGCAGTGTTTCATTTCATTGACTCTTGTCATTCTACTCCTGTAATGTTGCTTGCTATGTGAAATGGTTAAATGGCATTATCGTGAATGAAATTCCCATTGTATGTTGTTTCTATTTTTTGTGCCATGCTCACAAAATATACATGATCAGGCATATAGAAAATTTGCATACTACAGTGACATACTACTATCTTGGTTTGTTCATGTCACATACCGTATACTTAAACAAGATTAATTGACATTTTTACAATGACAGAGCATTTTTACAAGTGGGCTAATATGTATTGTATTTGCTTTACAAACTAGACTTATAATTACAAGACCCTAAAATACAGTTTTGTTTTTGACTGTTTGACATCCACATGGTGGCACATGTTGTCTGAGAATTGTTTATAATTAATTTTAGCATGTTTCTGTCTGTGGGGATTAACTGTTGCAACATGAAGTGATTCTGTCATTTAACTTACACTTGTATCTGTGATTTACAGTACACTCATTATAGGAATAATATTGCTTTTTTTTTATCCCTGTTTTATGTGCAGTTATCTGAGTTTGACAGGAACACACACAGCTTTAAATGTTTCCCGTTTGAGCGGTGATTATTATTTTCATCAGTCTTTTATCTTTCTATGACCTTCTAAATCTTGAATGATTTCCATTTAAGCTTTAACTGGGACAAACACTGCACTTTAAGAAGGACTTAAAAGGAAAAAATTAAGACCAACACATAAGCCATTAAGCCTTTTTCCCATGAAACCAACTTTGGCAACTGATTTTATCTTATCTATCTTTTTCCTTTGTGCATTCTCTAAACACAGTCCAGAACACTTTAACAAAAACACTGCACACATTTTCCAAATAGCTTAATTGTTTTTCTGTGCTTTTTATAAAATTACATAATACTTCTAAATAAATTCAACACAATTTGTTTTGCTATAGTAATTTGAGGGACCGCATACATTAAAAATGGCCTGTTGGTTACAGAGTGTATGCATGCATGCTCACTTTCTCAGATATTTTTATGTTGTTTGCTTTATAAGATTAGATTTGGATTGGACTAGAAGGAGAGGTGGGTAAGGACAAACTCGATATGGAATAGTGTATAAAAAGCTCTAGTTTAACTAGCTATGAATAAATAGCTCTCTGCTCTAGCAGTATGTGTAGATAAGTCTATGTATAGGAAGCACTGTTGAATGCTCTGCAGCAAGTCAAATAAATATAGCATCACTTCTAAAAACGGGCCAACACTGGCAAAGATTTATAAATGTTGTATGTTTGTCAAGTCAGGGCAAACTTTTTAAGATCTTTTCCCCAAAAACTCTGTGAACTATAAGAACAGCATATCTCTCTCTATCCATGCATGGCAGGCATTCAGTAATTAACGGTAAGTTAATTCCCAAACCGCCCGGTACAGATATGATCAGCTTGTACTGGCATGAGAACTGTACTGTTCCTGTGGTAATTTTGGGAACTGTAAATTACATGTTGGTTTTTCTCTCTCAAAAACCTCTTATTTTACCAAACCTTTGTTATGAACTTGGAAACCACATTTGGTCCATTTGATACAGTAATATGCTGTCAGAATAAAATCTTTTGAGCAAGGCACCGTTGTCTTCTCACTGATATTTAAACTGAGAATATAGTAGATGTTGCTGAATATATGTGCAAATATGATTCTTTTAAACCTGTAGGTGAACGATGCTGTCCTTGCTTTTGCTGAGCATGTGTTTCTGGGTCTTCTCAGCCACAGCGTCTTTCGATTACGTTTACACTGGTGCGTATTCATTGTGTAAATTACATATTGAAATTGCTAGTGTTCTTGAAAACCTCATTAACCTGTATATGTTATCACAGAGCCTGAAAGCACACTGAGCGTCAGCATACCCAATGAGCTTCCTCTCCGGCCTCTGATGGGTGACACATTAGTTTTGCCCTGCTACTTCCAGGACAACACAGTCAATGACCCTGGTGCCCCCACCATTGCCCCTTTGTCTCACCGGATCAAATGGAGTCTGGTCACCAAAGAAAAGACCACAAACATTTTAGTGGCATCTGAAGGTGTAGTAAGCATCGACAAAAGGTATCTGGATAGGATCACCATGGTTGGATACCCCATGACACCCACAGACGCCTCCATTAAGATCACTGAGCTTCATTCCAATGACTCGGGAGTGTACCGCTGTGAGGTCATGCATGGGATAGAGGACGGTTATGATATTGTTGACGTTCAAGTTCAAGGTACTGTTTGTGTGAAGATCTTTAAAGAAAATATTACTTTATTACTGTATGTGTGTTTTTTTCTTTCGGAAATGTTAAATAGATGTACTTATTTTGCTTAGGTATTGTTTTCCACTATCGTGCAATCACCACACGATATACCCTTACTTTTGAGAAGGCCAAGGCAGCCTGTATTCAAAACAGTGCAGTGATTGCTACTCCAGAGCAACTCCAAGCAGCTTATGATGAGGGATTCCACCAGTGTGATGCTGGCTGGCTTGCTGATCAGACGGTCAGGTCAGTTACCTTCAATGTAAAAAATATGCTGTTAAATTTATGGTAAAAATGGCAGCTGTGGTGTAGGCCTGCAGAAACTCACTGTAGAAAATACACTGAAAATGTTTCAGGTGTTACTGAATGGCATATTGGTGGATGTGTATTTTACAACATACAGCGGGTAAAATAAGTATTGAACACGTAACTATTTTTCTCAGTAAATATATTTCTAAAGATGCTGTTGACATGAAATTTTCACCAGATGTCGGTAACAACCCAAGTAATACATACATATATGGAAAACAAAACAAATATGTTCAGAAATTGAGTTGTGTGTAATGAAATGGAATGACACAGGGAAAAAGTATTGAACACGCTTACTGAAATTTATTTAATACTTTGTACAAAAGCCTTTGTTGGTAATAACAGCTTCAAGATGCCTCCTGTATGGAGAAACTAGTCACATGCATTGTTAAGGTGTCATTTTGGCCCATTCTTCCACACAAACACAAACAGTCTTCAAATTTTGAAGGTTCCATGGGCCTCTTCTATGAACTCTGACCTTTAGTTCTTTCCATAGATTTTCTATTGGATTCAAGTCAGGTGATTGGCTGGGCTATTCTAGCAGCTTTACTTTCTTTCTCTGAAACCAATTGAGAATTTCCTTGGCTGTGTGTTGGGGATTATTGTCTTGCTGAAATGTCCATCCTCGTTTTATCTTCATCATCCTGGTAGGTGTTGGGACTGAACCAGCTAATATTAATTTCCACTGACAAGGGGCAGGATTGCTTTGTAATTACTGATTGGCTTTCCATGCCTTTTTGCACCTCCCTTTCTTCATGTGTTCAGTACTTTTCCCTGTGTCATTCCATTTTATTACACATAACTTAATTTCTGAACTTATTTGTATTGTTTTCTTTGTTTGTATGGATCACTTCGGTTGTTACCGACATCTGGTGAAAATTTCATGTCAACAGCACCTTTAGAAATATATTTACTGAGAAAAATGGTGACGTGTTCAATACTTATTTTATCCACTGTATATTTGCTTATCACTAAGTGATGTAATGTGAATATATCAGTCAACTTGAAAATCTTAAAATGTACAGATAACCACCATAATAACAAATGTAGTTCAATAAAAAGCCACAAGATGAATAAGAGTTCATTGTAAGTAGCCTGTCCGTAAAGCATGGCCAATGCTTGTATGTAAATGATGCACAGGACAAAACACATGAATAAAATAATGCAAGACAAAGCCATTTGCACCGCACTCTTCCGTCACTTAATGTTTTATTTTGGTGCGTCAATCTATTAAATTACTTCGCATATAAGAATATAGTATATGTACTTAGTATACAAGACAATGATCTGCATTTATTTTACATTAATTACCAATAGGATAAAAAACAAACGTTTCGGTTCAAGGCCTTCTTCAGTGTGAAGAATTTTCAGTTTGTGTTTTATCCTGTTGGTGATTAATGTAAAATAAACGCTGAAAAAAGAAGACTATTTTGTGATTGTGGATCATGGTCTTATATACTAAAATAATGCAATAAACTTTAACTAAATAACAGAAAATATAACACAAAACACCCTAAAGGTCTGTTCACACCAAGAACGATAGCATTAAAGGTAACTATATTAGCCACACCAGTGGACGCTATTGTCTGTTTATTCCAAGCACAAGCTCGTTTGATGCTTTAAATTCTCGAGCTCATTATGGCAGGATTGATTCTGATTGGCTGTCAATGTTTTATCGTTCATCAGCAGGAAATGTTAATGCTGTATAGTTTTGTTCAAAAATGTGATGGAAGTAATATCATTTGTTGTGGAATAAAGGTACCCTATTCATGATCCTCGTGAGGCTTGTTATGGAGACAAGTACGAGTTTCCAGGAGTGAGGACATATGGAATAAGAGACGTGAATGAGATGTATGATGTTTACTGCTTTGCTGAGAAAATGACAGGTACGTGTTTGGGATGGCAGAGAACTAAATGCCTTCTTTGAAGAACATTGAAATGCTAAAAAAAGGTTCCATTTCATCTCACAGGAAAAGTGTTCCACACTACTTCCCCTAACAAATTCACTTTTGAGGGGGCAGAAGCTGAGTGTGCAAAGCTGGGTGCCAAGTTGGCCACCACAGGACAGCTGTACCTGGCATGGAAGAGTGGTATGGATGTTTGTAATGCAGGCTGGTTGGCAGACCGGAGTGTCCGCTACCCCATCAACATGGCCCAACCGCAGTGTGGGGGTGGCCTGTTGGGAGTGCGTACCGTCTATCTGTTTCCCAATCAGACTGGCTATCCTCTCTCAGACTCCCGCTATGATGCATTTTGCTACTCTGGTACAAAATTCTTTATTATTTTGCGATTCCTTCTTTATCATTTATGATTGTTTATCCATATATATAGTGATTGTTTTATCCTTGTTGATCCACAGTAATGTGTGTTTAACAGCTGGTGCTAATTGATTAGGTACTGACAGGTGAATATTGTTCATATATTCTTTCGGTTAGAAACGGGTGAGGAAGGTTCTGGCTTATTGCCATTTGACATAGAGACGACCACAGAAGCTGGCAGTGGTGTCCTGAATGTGGACACAATCACAGAAAGCCCCCAGGTCTTTTTAAAGCCCACCTCCACAGAAAGTGAACTGCAGGGAGAAGTTGTAACATACAAGCCATCAGTGACCACTAGTGTTGAGTTTCCATATACTGCACTAAATATTTCCCAGTTGCCTCTTTCACCACCCCCCAGCTCTGTGGACACTGTGGAAGGGGTCACTGATGGGACTGATCTTGCCTCTGATTTATCCCATATGAATGAATCCGGAGCTATTATGTCTGCCACAGGTAATGTATCAATATGAGAATTGTACAGTAAAAATGAATGTGTTCAGCATTATTCTGTTGTTCTCTGTGATTTGACATACATATGTATTGACTGCCTAAACACCATAATTTATGGTTAATATTACTTCTATATATATTCATTCTTATTTATTCCTGTGTCCCACCTCATTCATGGTGGCTTCAGTTCACCTTATAGTTTTTGCATAATCAAATTTATCATGACAACAATATACACAATGACAAAGACCACAAAGACCAATGAAGTTCCTCTTCCAAGATCCATGATTTTATCTACCTGGTCTCATGACGAAAACGTACCTCTAGGAACTTTTTTGCAAGACGCGAAATGTCCCAAAAAGTACATATCACTGCAGTTTCCAAAAGAAATTAACCCGAGAGGTGGTAAAACAGCAAGCACTTGTAATCGTTTTCTTACACAATTATGATTACAGCTCCATATGTTTCGCCTTTCAGACATAACAAGCTTGCTCGGTAGCTCAGCCGGCACGGAATTGGACTTAGGATGTGGAATTGTTGGGTACAAATCCCATCAAAAACATGACTCATGATGAAAGAGCTGAAAGATGAGAGATTGAAAAACAAGCTAAAATGGCATGCTTGCAATCTTGTTTCTACGTTACATATATATTGTCATCAGCATCAACGTATTTATATAGCAAACCACAGTGAACAACTGTCTACATGCTGAATTAGGCTGAATGTAAATTAGTATATTAAACTGCAGTAACAGTTAAAATAACTTATTACCAACTAGATTTTTAATTTCTGAAGACAATTTAAGTTGCTTTTAAGAATCTTACTACAAGATTAGAGTTGTTTTTATTACAAAAACAGAGTAAAGTGTGTTGTGATATACAAAAATGTTCTAATAGTACAATTAAGTGTTTTAGTTTTATAACCCTATGTTTTTTTTTTCATACTCATGGTAAGTTACATAAATTTGTTGACACCCATTGTTACTAATTAATTCCCTCTGCAGGGGTGGTCTTCCATTATCGTGCAAGCTCCGGTCGTTATGCCTTTGACTTTTTCGAGGCTCAACTGGCATGTCAGAGCATCGGTGCAGTCATTGCCAGTGCACAGCAACTGCAGGCAGCCTATGAGTCTGGTTACCATCAATGTGACGCTGGCTGGCTGTTAGATCAGACTGCCAGGTATGATTCATTGCGCAGTTGTAACATTGTGAAGAGCTGTTCGATTTACTGTTCGATTAAGTTGTTTGTGTGTCTATTTCTACTTTATAAATTATAATGTTTTCATTTATATATTTACTATATATAAACTTACAAGTATAAAGCTAAATATTTGTGGCAGGGTTGATGACAAATGCTTCTAGTGGAATTATCTGCTTCATACTGCAAGAATATATGTTTACAGATGTATGTAAATGATGGTTATGCAGGTATCCCATTGTGTCGCCACGTGAGAAATGCTCTGGTGATTTGGAGCATGCTCCTGGTGTGAGGTCTTACAGACTGCGTTCTGTCGATGAACGCTATGATGTGTACTGCTATGTGGACAAATTAAGGGGTAAGAGACTCTACATAAATACATAAAAACTGTTATGTGGACAAAGGGTAGGTAAATTAATATAAATTACTTCCATTTTAAATTTCTCAGAGTGAAACAAAACAAAACAAAAATTTAAAAAGCTGTATTCTCTCATTGGAAAAAAATAACTCTGAATCACTCTGTGTGTACATATTTTCAGGGGAAGTTTTCCATGCAAGTTCATTCGAGGGATTCACTTACGAGGAGGCAGTGGCTTACTGCCAGGGAAAGAATGCCTCCCTGGCCTCCACAGGAGACCTGTATGCCGCTTGGAAGCAGGGTTTTGATAAGTGCCGCGCTGGCTGGCTTCTTGACCGCAGTGTACGTTATTCCATCAATAACCCGCGGCAGCAGTGTGGTGGAGGGAAGGCTGGAGTTCACACAGTTTACAAGTTTCCCAACCAGACTGGCTCTCCTGACCTGCACTCCAAATTTGATGCATACTGCATCAAGGGTAAATACATCTACAGTGTAGTTACATACAGGCCATAAACTGTAGATTCTTTGAAATTTAAAACATTAAGTCTGTTGAGTGTTTATACAACATACATTATTCTTTACATGTTTGTCATTTTTTTATATATATAGTGGATCTGGATCTGAATCTGTCTCTGAATGAAAGTGAACCGAATATGACTGTGACAGAGGAAAAGATAGTGAGCGTGACATCCCTCCCTGCTCTTCTCAAACCTGGTAATATATTGTAGCTCAGGATACATATATGAGTCAGTGACAAAAAAAGATTAAAAAATATATATATATATATATAAAAATATATAAAATACTGTATATATATATATATATATATATATATATATGCAGAATTCATACATCTGAATAATTATTTTAAAAATGCTCATATGAAGAGTTCCAATGCAAAAGCCTCTAAAAGCCATCTTGGTCAAAAATGAGATAACGATACTGAGTGAATGCTCTCCACACATAGTATATGTTCATCAAGTACTTTCACTTCAAATGCGCTAAATCCCAGCCTCAACCCATTCAGAAGTACCAGTACTTACATAGAAACCTATACATAGTAGCCAGAAAGAAATGCTAATTTAAAAGAAAAACGTCAGATGTATTTAGAGGCTTTTGCATCTGAACTCTTCATATATTTTTATTTTAAATATATATTTATTCATAAATATGATTAGGTTTTGAGGAATCACACCCTGTGACATTTTACAACTTGAGCTAGCCTTGGCTTATCAAAAAAAGTTAAATAAAATCAAATTGTCTGATTAATGAACACTTATTGACATTTGATGAGGATCTGCAGGGGTCCTCTCATTTCCTGATTAACCACATTTTATAAATGTTTTTTCTTCGTATTGATATCAGGACTGTATCAATGTAATATTTTGACTCCTCCCCCCTTCAAATAAAAAAATAATCAGAAATAATTAAAAACTTGAGTGAAAATTGTATTTAAAAGGATACTTCACCCAACAATTAAAACTCTGTTATCATTTTACTCTCATCTGGTACCCTCATCTCATTCCAAACCTGTATAACTTTCTTTTGTTGGTATAACTTTCCATCATTGGTAACCATAATTGATTCCATTTTATGGACCAAATTTTGCAGAGAGGAAACAAAAAGTCATACAGGTTTAGAATGACATGAGGGTGAGTAAATGATGACAGAATTTTCATTTTTGAGTGAACTCTCCCTTTAATAGAACTATTCCATTTTTGATGTATTTTAATGCATCATGAATATTACTTTTGGTGCAGTACCTTAGATTCTGTGTGTATCTGTGTTTCCTCAGAAGAAACTACTCCTACAACTATCCCTGCAGAACCCTCTGGATCTGGCGAATCTGGGGCCAGTGGCACTGATGATCAGTTGACCAGTGAGAGCGGAGATCAGCCGAGTGGGTCATCTGTTTCAAGTGGAGACTCTTCTGGAGCTAGTGGCACTGACAGTCTGTTGGGCAGTGGAATCGGGGACCAGCCGAGTGGGGCATTTTTGTCGAGTGGAGACTTCTCTGGGGCCAGTGGCACTGACAGTCTGTTGGGCAGTGGAAGCGGGGACCAGCCGAGTGGGGCATTTGTGTCGAGTGGAGACTCTTCTGGGGCCAGTGGCACCGATGATCTGTTGAGCAGTGGAAGCGGGGATCAGCCGAGTGGGTCATTTGTTTCGAGTGGAGACTCTTCTGGGGCCAGTGGCACCGATGATCTGTTGAGCAGTGGAAGCGGGGATCAGCCGAGTGGGTCATTTGTGTCAAGCGGAGACTCCCCTGTGGCCAGTGGGAGTGGGGATCTGCCAAGCGGGTCTGGAGATTCTGGCAATGGCTTAGATATCATAGTGACTTTTTCAGGAAGTGACTCCATTTTATCAGGAATTGGATCAGCTTCAGGACGACCCGAAGAGGCAGGCACAGAGATCCTCACCTTCCCCTTTGGCCAGGGCTCAGGGCTCTTCGGATTGGACACCTCTGGATCAGGATCAGGAAGTGGGTCAGGGTATAGCTCTGAAGAGAGTGGATCTACCTCAGACTTTTCCAGCAGCTCAGGAGAAAGTGACGAGAGTGGAGATCTTTCTGGGATCTCCTCAGGATCAGGTTCTAGCGAGGAGTCCTCAGGACTCAGTGGTTTCCCATCAGGAATTTTTCCCTCTGGAGGATCCAGTGGCATTTCATTCATCGATGGCAGTGGTGACATCATGGTGGATAGCCCATGGGTGAAGGTGTCCACTGCTCCACATTTAACAGAACAAGAGCTGAGTGGAAGCCATGTGGATTTCAGTGGATCAGGACATATCTCAGGGTCTGGGATGAGCGGTGATATCTCTGGGATTAGTGGTGATATATCTGAAGTTAGTGGTGTCCACAGTGGCTCTGGGAGTGATTTAGAGTTTTCTGGTCTGACATTTTTGGGGTCAGGCTTCACTGATCTCACAGAACAACCTCGTGAGCAGGAAGCTTCTGGACTTTTGCTGTTTGGGTCTGGTGAGGGAAGTGGATTTACATCTGGAGGCTATGCCATTGAATCAGGGGAAAGATCAGGGGAATCAGCTAGTGGTGAAATCATCTTCTTTACCAATAATGGCCTGGTGGAAATGTCCAACAAGCCCTTCCAAAGCATGGAGCTAGGAAGGAGGGAGGTGGAGTACAGTGGCACTGTCAGGTTGTCCTCAGGTAGTGGAGACGACCAAAGTGCCTTTGCTAGTGGACAAGAACATGAATGGATCCCAGTTACTGAAGATACACCAACAGTAAACTCCAGTGATGCTCCTTCAGCTGTACTATCTGCTCAAGGGACATCTGGCCTGTACAGTGATGCTGCAGGACCTCCAGTGCCTTTTTCAGAACCAGAGGGGATCACAAGTAAACTTGACTCTGTTACTTCTGCAGCTTTGTCTTCTACCACAGAACCTACTTCTTTACAGAGCCCTTCTGTCACCAAAGGACTTGTTGTGAATAGTGAGATTCCTTTTTCGTAAAATTTGTTACAATATAGAATAGAGTTACATGACATATCAGTACCATATCTGTTATTGGCCAGCATTAATGAGTTTTTGGTCAAAATTTGCTGCTTATTAATAGTTAGTGGGGTAGTTGTTAAGTTTGGATATTGGGTAGGATTAAGTATGTAGAATATGGTCATTCAGAATGTGCTTTTTAAGTACTAATAAACAGCCAATATGTTAATAACAGGCATGGTAATAAACAACTAGATAATAGTGAGAATTAGTTCCTATATTAAAGTGTTACCGATTTTTTTAATGTGTCGTGTATACAGTTTTTATATTGCCTATTTATTATCACCCAAAGCGTGAAAATAATGGTTTTCATCAATCCTTTTCATCATGGTTTTTTCGTCATGTGTTGCTCTCTTTCTTTCTCAAAAACCATAATAGCTTCTCTTAACCCATGTGAACCAAACCCTTGTGGAGTTGGGGTGTGTTCGGTGAAGGATGGGGTGGGTGTTTGTCACTGCCCACCTGGACTGCATGGAGAAGATTGCCAGTTTGGTGAGTCAGACTGAATTGACCCAGTCACATAAATTATAGTTACTTTTCAAAATGTTGTATTTTGAATATTGGACATTTTAACAGCTGTTGTTGCTTTTTTTAGGCTCACGTTTGTGTTCAAATGAATCAAATGATTGTCTCTAAGTGTCTCTAAGTATTTGTGAATAACTTCTGTTCAGTTTGCTCTTGCCTGATTAATGTCCTCACAGTCCATTTTACAGGTTATGTGGCATGTGTGTGTGGTTAAGTACTTCTCAACTTCCTCAGCTCTTGTGTCCAGAAGTCTTTTCAGTGACTGTTCACCTGTGTTGTTTTTGTTCAGCTGTGCCTTTGCTGCAGTCTGGTTTAATCAGCACGCCTGCTAACACCTGGTACATGCTCATACTTCTTGTCCATCTTCATATGAATCTGAACTCTAAAATTCTGCTTCTGTTTCTGAGACTGTAAGAATGCTGATCTGCTCACCTCATGAGAGGCTACTGATCCCAGGTCAGCGCTCTTACAGTAACTACAACTGACTCTGATCTCTCCTTCAATTTACCACAATTTACTGAGTGTCTCTTCTCAGCTTATCAAAATATTAATGGTATAATTATTCAAGAGATTCGTTTAGAAGCAGCTCCAAGAGTTCTGATTCAATGATGCTCTCTGCTAAGCTTGGCCTTCCTCAGGGCATCTTCATAGTAGTCAGCTTTAATCGCTAAACCTTTATTTGCAGAGGTTGATGTTTGCCATTCAAACCTTTGTGCCAATGGAGCCACCTGTGTGGAGGTGGAGGACACTTTCAAATGCTTATGTCTGTCCAGCTACGAAGGAGACCGCTGTGAGATTGGTAGGAGGCTGCTTCAGCTAATTCTACTAACGGTCTTTCAAAAACAACCTTAAAGGTGACACAGAACTCTAGATGTTTCTGTAGTGGAATGAAAGTCCCTGGAAACAGGGCGTATTTGTGTGACGAGTGTGAGAGAGTTTTGCTTGTCCTTTTATGTAAATCTGTTGTAGTTAAACATCAGCGTCATTCAGGATGCAATGATGCATTTGCAGGTACTGCAAAAATATAGCAAGAAACTACGACCGTTTAGACAGGAAGGGTCTGAGGTGAACAGAATGTGTCCAGTTCATATTTTCCATCTGAGCAGCAACTAGAAATATCTCTTTTGTTCATTTTCTGCTGGATGTTTCTCTTGGCGTGATATATGGAATTTAATCGCCAGTCTTCTGGAATATTTACGATTGTGGAAAATCACTTTATCTGTTGTCACGGTGCACACACGAGGGAGGATACAGGAACACGCAGACGAGGACGTAAACTCAAATAATAGTCTTTAATGACTTCAGGGCAGGACAAGG
>JAFVLL020012635.1:0-26945 GCA_021397915.2 Tor tambroides | reverse complement strand
CTTTTTGAACCTTGCCTTATACACAGAGGCATTGTCATGTTAGAATAGAAAAAGGTCCTGTCCAAACTGTTGCTATAATATTAGAAGCACACAATCTCCTAGAATATCACTATATTCTTTAACATTAAAATTTGTACTCATAGAAATTACTAAAGTAGTCAAACCTGTTCATTAGAAGGGGGCGACCCAATACTTTTGGCAATATAGTGTTTGTGTGTGTGTATATATATATATATATATATATATATATACATAAACATGATTATTTAATGTTTAATTAATAATTGATTAAATATTTCATTTATTTCCATTTTATGTTCTTGGCTAATTGTAAGCTTTATTTTGTTTTCTGTTTTTTTTTGTTTTTTTTTAATGTCTGGGGATAGCTAGAGAGTTCAGCTTACAAAATGCTGCTAATAAATCTCTGATGGAAAAACAATATTATAAATACAGAATTCATTGTGTTGAAATAATTACAACACTGTGTCCCAACCAAGTGCAACGTGATAAAGCAACAAGCTGTCTCTTCCATGTTAATTTAAACATTTGTCCTAACCAGCCACAACAGGGCATTTTGCCAGCCATCACGCTAGATAGTCCTGCCCACAATGAAATCTCACTGGTTAATAAATATCTCACTCCACATAACTATATATAAAACATTGCATCTATTCAGAGCTGTAATTGAGTCACATCACATAGAATTTCCACTTTTAGCCTGTGCAGAAAAATTGCTTGTTATAATGTGCTATGCATCCTGGTTAGGACAAAGTGTTAAAAAAAAATAATGCGATAGTTCAAATAAAAATGAAAATCGCCATCATTTACTCACCCTCGTGTTGTTCCAAACATGTATACCTTTTTTTTCTCATCTCATCTTTGTATCCAGCTCGTGATCTTAGTAATTTCAGTGCTATGTTGTATCACTGAGATACAGGAAGAGCAGATGTGCCTTTAAAAACATTATCAGCTCAACGGACAATGCAGTAAAATGTAACATAAACCTGATGAAAAAAGTTCTAATAGTCATTTTGCAAAGACTAGACAATACAATATATTTTTTTTTCATTTGAAAGAGAGCTTTTTCAGAACTTTCCAAATCCAATTTTTATATGATTTTCCACATAAACCGGTTTTGTAATCAGGCTCTGAGGTTGGAATCAAAAATCTGTTTCTGTTCTGTCTCTTTTGGGCCGAGATAAATGCAATATCTGTATCGTTTTTCTTTTTCTATTAGATGTAAATTGCTCAGAAACTATACAGATGGTCTTTTTATAGACCGATATTTCTTATCTGCCCTTGACAGACCGTCTAAATTTAATTTCCCTGCATTCTACAAAAAGTCCAGCATGCTGATGCCGTTGGAATGCATTTGTTCTCCGTTTTCCCATGTTCTTGAAAGCTCACATTGCACTGCTCGCCGTTACAAATTTGAACCCTGTTTCGGTCGCAATCAATTCCATTCTTCTGTGCATTATTGCTCGGGAGTAGGAGACAGGAATCCAGAGATCTCATTAGACTAAAACAAAGTTACACATTTCTCTGCCTGGTCTAACGATCCACGGAAATCTGTGAGCGCTAAAGACAAGACTTTGACCGTAATGGTGCTCAAAATGGGGAGAAAATGTGAGCAGGAATCTCAGAGACCAGCTCTGTCTTTGATTTATTGAATGCTCACTCTTGGAAACTCTTGGAAGACAGCATGAAAGCGGGCAAATGGAATTAAATTTTGAAATTTAGCCACCCTCCCTCCACGGATGTCATATTGAAAATCCCTATACTAAGCGACGTGGTTCAGACGCGCTCTTTGGAGAATTTCCAGAATTAGGAGACAATGCTCAGTGATCAAATTTAATTTGATATAATAAGAAGGCACTTTCCAAAGCCTCAAGTTATTTTTCATGACAGGACACATAAAGTGACTCTTCGCTCAGCGGCTTGGGAAAAAAATGGAATGATTCACACATTACTTCACCCACAATCTTGTAATGGTTTTGATGTGATGACATGTCATCATAAACATTGGCATATTAGGCCTTAAGGGCTTTGAGGAAGTACAAGCTGATAATTATATGTATGACTGTGCATGTATGCACACAAATACAACTGACCACTGATATCTCTTTTAGTACGTACTATATAAATCCTAGAGTATTTGTGACACAGAACCGCATTCAATCACATTCCACTCCAATGACCTGGCCAATTCTTCACCATTACTATGGCTATTGGCAGGCGTTCTGAACCTTTGGTTTGATAACCAGACGTATAAATTTCAATCCCCCTGGCTTTGGAGACAATTTAAAGGCTCATTTATTTATATATTTATATATTTGACAATACGACATATATCCCACCCCCGAATGTTGGACATTTCAGGATTTTTGCTGTTTTAGAATATATATGCATCCTCTGAGCAGATATGAAAACATGTAAATTTCATAATTCAGATTTAGTATCATACAAATGTGATTTTATGAATTTTCCCTGCGTTTATAAAAGCAAACGGATATTATCTGCCAATCATCTTTGTTTCCTGTATTTGAATTTCCGTTTCATAAGTTTTAATTCCATAAATATGCATATTTCTGATTAGATTAAAACAATGCTGGGATGGGGAAGGTGCTATTGTTATGGATTCAGATGTCTTTACGATTCTGAGAGGATGCTTTCTGATTCCTGTTTTTATGCATATTTATATAAATCTGTACACTAAGCTTAAGCATGCAAACAAAGACAGCAAAGCCTTCTGGGAGGCATGCTCAAGAAAACAAACGCCATAGCTCTGTTCCAAAGCCTAGTCTGCTGTCTAACTTGACAGCATTTTAAGGCATTATAGATATCAATACACAAAGGCTGTTATGAAGGTTCTTACTTTTAAGATGTCTTATTTTGGTCAGAATCAGGCAGCATTATGCATATCCTTAGCAGAAAAGGTAATTTCATAATGCACTGCTTCAGAAAGGTTAATGTGATTTTAGATTCATTTAGTTACTTTTCTGTGTTAAATGAAATAGAAGTTAAATCTAATTAAAAGTGACAAGTTTGCATAGTTTTTTAAATGTTCTTTTTTTTTATGATTGTCTCATCATTAGCCTATCAGCATGCTTGACATCTTGCTATTTTGTGTGATGTGTTTGCAGCTGAAAAAAACTTAAATCTTAAACAAGCCTGAGATGGTTTTTACTGCTTTCATCTGGTTTAGGACCACTGCAATTTGGCCAGCCGAAGTGGCCTAAACTCCTCTAAAACCAGCCAAAAGCTGACCAGACTGAGATACTAAAATGTGTCTAAACTGATTTATGCATTTTTTTTTTTCTCCAGCAGAGTTGGACCATGGTAGCCATTTTTTAGCTACTCCAAGCTGGTCATGAGCTCTAGACCATCTTGGACTAGCAACAAACCAGCTACCAGCTGGTCATACTATCTTAAGGAGATCAAACTGGTTTTTGGAACATGGTATCTTATCGCCCGGCTTATAACAAACTTGAAAACCTCCTATCATGTTCCAAAACAGTGGGATTTTCCAGGAAACTTGGCTGAGGATGGCTGCAGTGCACGCAATAAAACTATATGTGTACGTAAATTACTATAAGCAGAGAGGATGCTGAATGGTATGTTTGTGTGTAGAATACTGTATATATAGGGCGGTAACCACTATAGACATTTTAATACACATCCCACTCAAGAGTGTATGGTCTATCAATAATGTTCAATGACCAAATGCTAAACTCTTCCATTTGGTCCCCTCATTCGTGAGTGTTTGGTGACATCTTTGAACATAATGTTGATTAGGGAGCCAATGCAAATTATGAGATAAATCTGGGTCCCTTCAAGTTTTCTGACGGGCCAAAAAATCCCATTCCACTGACAAACAGTCCACAAAGGAAAATCAAAAGGAAATTATCAAAAGGCTGATAATCAGCAGGCACACAGAGACACATTTGAATTCATTCAAAACACTTCGACAAAAACCGGTGACTGGAATCACAATATCTGTTCCCGCTAACAAAATAAATAAGTAAATAAGCTCTAGCAAGCTAAATAAATAAAAGTCGATTTCCTCCCTCCTTCACTGTGTGGATGAGCAGAAGTGAATGTGGTGCCAAGCAGACCATGAAAGGAGATTATCGGAGAGAGAGTGAGAGAAACGCTTTGCCTAGTGGAGAACACTTCCTCAAACAATGACGGTGAAGACTTAACCAAACAAACAGTGGAAGAACAATAGGAAATATGAAGAGAGGACACTCTTGAGACAGGGAAAGGTTTCCTCGGCACAGCGTTATTTGCTGCTCGGCTGACTCTGTGGTTCGCCTTTACACCAGTCAGAAGGCCGCCGTACAACAGGCCTGTCTGTGTTTATTGTGCTTCATAACTGAGATTTTTCCAGCCTCATACAACTGACTGGAATCTTACAAGCTCCCATTTTGCTTGCTTCACAGATTCAGCCCGGCTCCTATTACGTTAAAATCGATTTCTGTCGATCAGAGGCTGAACAGAGTAGTTTTTTTTGATAACAATCAGAAAACTTTCATTTTAAGATTTAGTTTATTGCTGTTTGAACTTTCAGCTGTAACTGTTTGTCCTTCACTTTTTGGTAACACTTTAGATTATGGAACACATTCACTATTAACTATTAGAACTAACCACCTAAGATTAATTAATAGTTTTCCTTAAATTGCTGCTTATTGATAGTAAATAAGGTAGTTGTTGTAGTAGTTATATTTAGGTATTTGGTAGGGTTAAAGGGGTCCTACTATGCTTTTTCACTTTTTGAATTTTAGTCAGTGTGTAGTGTGTATGTTTGGGCATAAACAGATCTACAAAGTTACAAATCTCAAAGTCCACTCCAAAGGGAGATATTTTGTTTTTAAAAAAATCCCTTTTCAAGAACTACAACGAACGGCTCGTTTGGACTACAAAGTTGTTTTCCTGTATTTGTGATATCACAAAGTGGTCCATTAGAATATCATTAAAATAAATCCCGCCTATGGAAATTGGAACGGTTGGGGAGAACGCTTGGTTGAGCACTGCACCTTTCAAAATCGAAACCCGGTGCGGGTGTTTTTATATCACTGTATTTCTGAAGGAAACCGACTGTCTTCAGAAAATTGTGGATGTCATTTTCATTTAATCTTGCATGTAATGTCTGATAAAGCAGCGTTTGTGAGCGGGGCTCTGTTTTGTGTACAGCGTTACTGGGGAAACCTCGCTCTCTCCCGCTCCAACAGTGCCTCCCGCTGGCAGAGAATTAATTTGCATATATATGCCGCCACAAATAGTGTAAGTCTGTGGGACTATGGTATAAATAAATCAACTGTATAACAGTGTCAGTGCAATTCATGTTATAATGTTAGAATTAAAGAACAATAAACATAATACATATTACCGTTGCACTTATCTGTACATAGTAAATGCAGTTATTTTTAAGCTGTTGTTGACATCCTATCTAAAACATGATTTAGACAAAAACAAAACAAAAAAACAACAACAATAACGTTACCACTTTAATATGTCTTGCAATATCCGTGCCTGCAAAGGTTCTGCGCGATCCTCTTGTTCAATGTTCTCGGGGTCTGAATTGATATGGCAATATTGGCGAACTTGCTGTTTTGGCAAGGGCGGGGCAGTACTGAAACGCCGTCTAAGCTGTTCGCCAATCACAATGCACTGGGACAGCTAACCAATCACAACACATTTCGTTTTTCGGAAGGCGGGCTTTCATCAAACCCGGAACTAATCGAGCCGTTTGTGCCAGGCTGGGGAGAAAGGTATTGTAATAATGTAAATTATGTGAAAAATAATGCGATTTTCGAACCACCATGCATGAGAGCGTGTTCTAGTACACTCCCAAAACAAAATCAAGACTTTGTAAAAGAGCATAATAGGACCCCTTTAAGTGATCAGATTTTCACCTAGCGTGCAGTAAAACAACAACAAAATCACATATATTGAAAGAGGGGCAAAATCCGTATATCTAGAGACCTGAATGATAAAGAGATGTCATGGTGGACAGTATGGAACCACATTTGAAATCATAAAGCAATGGCCACCAGTAACACCCTAGGATCATGGCAATAGAGTTTGTATGGGCAAGCACCGTAAAATCCTCTTTTCATTTTGAGATATTACTCTTTTTTTCTTTATTTTTTCACATGCCTTTTTACTTTTGTTGTGAAGTGTAGGTCTTTGCTTCCACCGGTTCTTTTGAATTGTAATTTGAGATTTAAAGATGCGTGAGCCCCACACAGTCACCCATTGCAGTCAGATGTGTTGACACTATTTATTTGAAGCTCTTTTGAAGTTTAATGAAGCCCTGACTTGCATAAACAGTTTGGCTCTCAGCTCATTTCACTCTTTCTAATGTTGATATGGTGCTAAATATTCCAAAATGATGGTAATATGCAACCTTGTCAAGCAATTCTACAAATGAGGGTCAGTAGTTAATTGTAATTATATGGCCAGGTCACTCCGGCAGCATAACCCTTTAATGAAGCTTTAATTATGGTTATGCAATATGCATGCATTTAAATACCAGTGTTAGATACTGTGGTTTCTTAGCTAAAGACTAAAAGAGTGAAATACGTCGCTGAGGCATGTTTATATCGTACATTATTGCTTTTTTTTATCGTGGGTTATATTGCACCATTTTTTCTGAGAAATGTGTCTCATAATTACAATGCATTACAGTGTAAGCTGAGCTGTACAGATGTGCTTTACTAATGTTGTTAAAATGGCTGCTCTACCACAACACCACAATAAATAAAAGCAGGCTGCATCTCTGTTACTGCACATATTGTCTTGTGGTTTGTGGAAACTAATCAAGGTTTGTTTCAGGACATATATTGATGCCTCAGAGTTTGGTCTTCAACAAAAGCGAAAAGATCAATCTTTCTAAATCGCCTTCTCGCTGCACATTGAGTGGAACAAATAGTACACATTACTGGTGATAAAATAGACAATGCCATGGCGGCCCGCTTCTAAATGCTCCCAAGCCAGCTGTTTTTGCTTCCTGCCTTCAAATGCAACCTTGAAGGGGATCTTTTTCCCCTCTTCATAGCTACTTATTTATTTCATCGCAGAAACTGTGCACCTTTATGCTTGCTTTTGGGTCAGAGTGTCAATTCTTTATTTTTACTACAAAGATTATCTTGGGCTTGTAACCATGACGCCGTTGTACCGTTGTGTACGGGCCGTGACCTTTGCTTCTTTGTTTTCTGAACAGCAGCCAGTTCCACGTCCAGAGTCGCAGCCTGGAACCCGAGAGACAATCCTGCAAGACGCCAGATCGCCTGGAACTGCTTTAGTCCAACGCTTCCAATGAACCGCTGGAGGAACAAAGGCAAGCATCCCGCCTTCATGTTTGTCTTGGGGAAGGCAGCGCATGTGGCGTGTTGATAACTGCATGCTTGAGTGTTTGTTTTATTCTGACATGTCCTCATGTGCATTTAGCCGTGTGTGAGGGCTGGCGGAAAAGGTTGAAAAGGTTTCAATTCAATTAAGTTATGACGTTTTTAATTGGATGAAACAGTAATGCTATTTGTCCAGTGTACCATTACAAAGAAGAACACCAATCCTGTTCAGGAAACTCAGTCAGTGGTGGAGGGATGACAGATTTTTTTTATTACAAAGCCTATGAACTAGTTGCATTTTTGCCCTTCCGGTTCCGTCGTCCTGAAGTCAATGGATATTTTGAATGGGTTTTTGGATAAATGGCTAAAATACGGTCTGTGGTGAACACAAGCTCAAGTTATTTTCGCATTTTATTCTACAACATAAAATACATCCTAACCAGGCTCATTGGAAATACATGCCTCTACCTACATTTCTGCAAAACTCAAAAAACATACCTATACGTACTAATCGCTTTCCAGTTGAATTGAACACTAGAGGCAGTAAAACTCCAAAAGTAAAACTTTTATTCCTTTTCACACAGAGTATGATTTACAGGGCCAGAGATTCGATCAAGAAAGCCTAATTTCTAGGGATGTAATGATATTATCAATATTGTGATATCGCGATAGCAAAACTCTCGATATTATCATGGTCACGTGACGACATGAAACGATGGGTCTTCCTGGCAAAAAGTGTAGTTTTTAAAATATATTTACACTTCTTATTCTAAGATAAAAGGTCTTTATAGTTGTGTTTTGGGCCATTATGCTTTGGCACAGTATCTGTCAACTGAACTAAAACCAAAAGCACAATATGGCTTAATCCCTTAATCAAGTCGGTTTTCGCTGCATGTTTCAAAGCGAAGCGCACACATCATTCAGGCGATCAGCTCATGATCCGGTGTTTTTTTGCGCCTCAGAACTGCTCCGTTCTCAGTGAATGAATGCAGTGAACTCGTTTATTGCATGTGCTGTGAGTTTACTGCGCGTTTGGGAATGCAACAGCCACCCATTAGGCTTTATTTTCGCGGCAGATGATTACAGCATTTCACTAGATTTGTAATGAGACGCATTTTTGTAAGCATGTTTTCAGTGAAGCTGGAGTTTTCCTTCAAAATGAAAGCTCTACTGCTGTTTTCGTTAAAATAAAACCTTAATAATGCAGTATTAATTGCTGACAGCTAGCGGTTTAAATACAGTCCAAATTCAAAATATATTTTTCAGGTGTAGAAATTAGGAAATTAGTATTGTAATTTCCCTACTGTAGTGTAAAGCAAAAATAATATACCTACGAAATATTCATTTTCATTTTACAGTACAATTGTTTTACAATATATGGCTATTACTGTCATATGAATAACACTAATATACAATTATTATTATTATTATATTCTAATTTATTTGGCTTCTAAAACACCAGTGTGAATGTAATTTAGACTGAGACAGTATATCACAAATAAAAAGAGGGTTGAGTCCCCTTTAAAGTTCAGGTACAAGACTTTTTTCTGACTTGAGTTTTCTTAGTTAAGTACATGGGTTGGAACTCTTAATTTTGAACTTTCAAAGTGCTTTAGATAGAATAATTTAACTTTAAAATGTACAAAATTTTCATTTTTTCCCAATATCCCGAAACTATGGTTCGACAAAACAGCTCAAACCCACATAGAAGGAAGTTAAAATTGCATGAATGCATCAGCAAATGCATTTTTATACCACTTTTGCTTTCATTAACACTGTCGGGTAAGTTTAGGGTTGGGATTGGTGTAGTGGGTATGTTATTTTCCAAAAAGGTAGAGCATTAAACTTTTAGCGACACTTCCCGGACATTTGAATTCTCAACCACCGCAATATGTACCTGAAGCAACGTAATTACGCAGCAGTACGTGCCTGTACCAACATAATAAAAACATGGCCACGGTCCCATATTAAATGCACGTTTTAGCGCCACTCACTGGACATTTCACTTTGAAACTGCCGTGAAACGTGCAGTAATGTCAATTACCAGTATTTATTTATTTATTTATTTTTTGAAAACTTTTGCTTGTCTGTAAAATAATTGCACAGAACAGGTAAACTCATCTACTCTCTGGATGGCTTTCTCAACCTCACTGTGTTTATAATAATGCTCTTTCAAACTATTCTGCCTCAAACGTTTAGGGAAATGTTTTTAAAATGAAGACTGAGAGTTTGACAGCTTAATAGTGGTGATCTTGAAGCCATTCGACCATGGTGTGATTCATTTAAATTTTTACTTCTGCGGAATGTTTTTGGACTTCAAAATGTATAAAAGCTGTGTTCAAGATTGTCATAATGAACTGAATGTATGAGAATAATTCCCTTTTTTTTTTGGTCAATGGACCAATGGAAAAATCCTATTGGGGTTTTTGTCAAGGGAACCAGGGTGATGTTAAATTCCCGAATGGCCTACAAAAATACATCATGTGACTGATTTTCCTTATAACGGAACAAATGCATCATCTTTTCCCCTTCTTATTTTCAGATAGACTGCGGTGATGCATGTAACAAGTTCCAAACACCTTCCTGTCAAATTATCAAATGCAGGCGACTTTCATGTCGCCGCAAACGACGTTTATCAGAACCCGTGTTTCGTGTTTTAGCGCAGCCTGAGGAATGCAAATGAGGTTCTTCCCCAGATAACTGCATCTAGTGCGGGCACACCTTCTCTCCCACACATCACAAGAAGCGCTGCAAAGCACGGCGCTTTCATTTATTAATTATGCAAGGTGGGCTCCGCATTTGTCAACGCCACCATCAATTACTCCTTGCAAATGATGCCGACGGATGAGGCGACGGCAGAATCAAGGTGCCTGAGTCCTCTGCTGAGGATCATGGGAGGTGACAGGCAGCTCTGCTTTACACTTGCGCAACTTGAAACAGTTGCCAAAGGCGATATGTTCCTCATCACTCCAGACTTGTCCACACTGGTGGAGGTGTCGGGCGAGCAGGTTGAATCGGGCGTGTTACACTGGCTGAGCGGTGATTGAGACGATGAGAGTTGGCTTCCAGTGTTAGAATCACTTTACATGGCCTTAAGTACATTTCGCGTTGTTTGCGACCTGTTGACTTGAAGATCTTGATTAATGGAGACTTAAGTTGGATTTAGCATTGCTTACTGTGCTTTGTCTGCCCTAGTCATTTCACATACTGTAGGTTCCAGGACATAATGTAATAATAGCTAAACATAAACCAGGCCATGATGAGGTAAACATCTTTGTCATTGCATGGGGCTTTTCTTCTGGTGAGCGTAACTTTTGAAAATGTACTGAGAGGGTGTCACTAAGGCAAAATGCTGTTCACAATCCATTTTACTGAGTGTGTCTGAGTGAAACAGGATGATGGAAAAGATTTTATACATCAGAACTTGTCTGGATAAACTGTAAAATGATGTTATAGTATATTTCAGAATGGATCTTGATGGTTAGAAGGGAGGGGTTAAAAATTAAACCAAAAGGAAAGTTATTTTAGAGGGGGGTGAAAAGTGTTACATTTTAATGAAGGAGTTTGAAGATTATAGCACAACTTTTATAAATGCTTCCTTTTTTTTTTTTTTTTCTCCAGAAGTGCATCATTAATGTGACCATGAAATGGCCTTTCAAATCCCATTTAGCTGTTGTAATACAATATGTATTTTTGAGTGAAACTGGATGTTGTGTTACATTGTTAAATATGTGGGACATGAATTGATTTAATCTGTTGCAATTTGATTAGGTCCTGCAATATGGGGGTTGCCAAAACAGTCTTATGGTAATTCATAAATATCTTTTGCTTTGGTGAATTGGTGGCTAATAATCTCAATCATGTGATCTGCTTAGGCCCCAGTGACTTATGTTAAGGGGTGGACATTTATGCTTGCCTTTTTTCCCTAAAAATCTTACTTTTCATGCAGTTTACACTAAACAAATTGATACATAATCGCAAAAATAAAAATAGATGCATTTTCCCATAAGATCAGGTTGGTGTTGCATACCAGAAGGGAGTCACATGGGCAGATGATGTTGAAAAGTTGGGAGGAAAAAGAGGAAAGAGAGATTTGTAATATTATCTGAAAAGGAAAATTGGGTCCCACTTTATATTAGGTGGCCTTAAATACTATGTACTTACATTTAAATTAATCATTTGATACAATGCACTTATTATGTACATACATGTTTTTACATTGTACTTATATTTTAAAAAATACCTATATGTAGTTACATCTGTAATTAATTTCTGTAATTACATTTATAAATATAGCTGCAAGCAGCAATGACGGGGCCAAGCACTCCAACGGCAAAATGAGGAGCTAAGCATGGCATGGAGCATCAGACCAAAAGCAACAATGAGTAACTGAAGCCATTTTAGGATGATTTCAATTGAAATGGCTGAAAAATCATAAACACAACCTCTAGTAATATGATTAAATGGCTTATTACTTTTGACCACCAGGTGGCGCTGTAATCAAATCATATTAGTGTATTTCATAACAGTGACAATGGCACACACACAAATTTTGTTGTTATCATTATGTCAAAGCTTTACTAGATATAATATCAGACTCATTTTGGCACCATGCCTAAAATTTGTGATGGCACTGTACGAAAACTGTTTGTCTATCGACACGAAATCCATAACTTTTTGCCATCATGGTCTGCAGATGATATGATTCAATTTTGGTGATAAGACTAGCGGTTGAGGAGGAGTTGAAAAAGTAGGTTTTCAGCCGTCTACAAAATGTGGCGGACAGGAAGTTCAACTCTATGACGTAATTAGTATGTATGTTGTCGGCATGAACCAAGGAATAATTTGAGACCAGTTTCATTACAATAGGCTAATGCTATCAACAGTTATTAGAATTTTTTGAAATGTAGTTATTAATAATTAATGATTGGTTTATTAATCTTGTCCAATAGGTGGCGCTGTCACCAAACTGACGTGGCGTGGTCAATGTGAGGTGACAATGGTACATAAAAAGTTTGGTGTAAATATCCCAAAGCATTGCAGAGATACAGCCTCAGATGCAGTTTGGCATCTTTCCAGCAAATTCGTTGATGCGCTAAACGAAAACCTTTTCATATATCGACACGAAATCTATAACTTTTTTTGCCAGCATGGTCTGAAGATGATCCGAGTCAAATTTGGTGAAAATCGGACTAACGGTCTAGGAGGAGTTCGAAAAAGTAGGTTTTCAACATGAATCAAAATGGCGGACAGGAAGTTCAACAAATTATGGCAAAATTGGTATCGATGTTCTCGGCGTGAACCAAGGAATGTAACAATACCAGTCTGATTACAATAGTCTAATGTATGCAAAAGTTATAATAAAATTTCTAAAAATGCTTATAACTTTTGACTACAAGGTGGCGCTGTCCCCAAACTTTTTGAGTTCCATCAGGGCATGGTGCCGAAGATGCATACCGAGTTTTGTAATGACACGTTAATGCATTCGTAAAATATAGCATTTTATGACAAAATTCAAAATCGCCGATGCCCAAAATCACTGATATGGGAAAATTGGATACGGTTCAACTCGGCATGACCCACCGAATCTAAAGAGACCAGTTTTGTGATTTTTTTTCCCAAACCATTCGCAAGTTATAAGCAAAAATATGCATTTTTCATATCTCCTGACCCCTAGGGGGCACAGCACCGAAACACTGCAGGTAGCCTCAGGTCATGCTTGTTATAACACACCGTTGCGGAGATATGACCTCAGATCCATTTTTGAGTGCTTTTCATACAATTAATTTGCGTGTCATTCGAGAACGGTTTGAGTAATCAACTTGAATTCCATAACTTTTTGCCAGCATGGTCTGAAGATGATCTGGTTCAATTTTGGTGAAAACTGGTGCGACGGCCTAGGACGAGTTCGAAAAAGTAGGTTTTTCGAACAATTGAAAATAGCGAAAAAACTAAACCTTACGATTTTTGAATTTTGGATTTCATTCGACTCAGCATGAGCCAAGGATTCAGAAGAAAAAAAGATTTTTCCTTTTCTGGCTTACGGTTCAAAAGTTGTTAGCATAAGTGCAACTTTGGACAATTGGTGGCGCTAGAGAGTTTGAGTTAGAGACTCCCAATTTGCTATGGTTAATGTTGAGACTGTCCTCTATTAGTGTGCCAAATTTCACAACTTTCCCGCAAGCGGTTCTACAGGCTGCCATAGACTTCAGGGTGGAAGAAGAAGAAGAAGAAGAAAAAGAACACTAACGATTACAATAGGTGCCTAAGCACCTACAGTGCTTGGCCCCTAATTACACTGTTGACCCATCCCTTACACCTTAACCCACCCTTAAACCTACCCATACCACCAAACCTGTCCCTAACCTTACCCGTATCCCACCTCAATAGAAGCAAAAGTGTTTTACAATACAATGTGACCACAATAAGTACATTGTACTTACGTCAAAAAATAAGTACATAGTCGTTAAGGCCACCTAATATAAAGTGGGACCGAAAATCGTTTCAGAATAGTTCCAAAATGTATCAGATTTTGATGAGAAATTGTGATAATAATGTAACTTTTGTTAAGGTTTTTACATTTTCAAAAGGGCAACATAAAAAATACAGAGAAACCGTGTCTACTGGCCATTTTGATTCTGTAATTTGACATTTCTGAGTGCAACAGGATATTCAGTGTTAAATATGTAACACGGAAATTCATTTTATCCATTGGATTTTAATTAGATTGAGCAAGTGGGCGTTTTATGCCATAATAGAAGTGGTTGGAGAGGAAGGGTTGAAGGTTTTTTTTGTACTCTAGCATTCTATTCCATAACCATTTTACCTCCATAATGTGACATGTTTTTGTGTGAAACTGGGTATTAAATGAGAAAAATGTAGGGCGGGACTTTTTTGGGGGTTAGATATTTTTCAGGAATTGATGGGACAGGATTTGAAGAGAGTAGTTGACGTGAGCCTGAAAAGGAAAGGCGTTTCAAAGGCCCATCGTGTCATTTTGATGATGAACTACAAAGACAAATATTCTTTATTTGGAATTACTTGTATGTATGGTGTAAAATAACACCATAAATATGTTTTAAGAAAGAAAATGAAGTCCATTTAGGTTTCAAGATGACTTGAACACAAGTATTTTGCAAGAGAAACAGTTAATATGCACAGAGAAAATGATTTTACACATTTGCGTCTTTCCTGAATAATTAAGTGTGCCACGACGGGGAGGGGAATTAGATGGCGGCGCTTGGGGAGAAACAGTGATGGAGGCTAACAAGGTCAAGACCTAATCATGCTAATAAGACATGAAAGAATCTGTTTAACACACAGCCCAGACAGGCTCTAATTTCTGTTTCTTTTCCTTAAAGATACATAAAATGTCTTAAAAATATCATCACCCACCTCATTAGTGCTTTGGCCATGCAGGCTGAATTCCTACATTACGCTTTTGGTGATTATTTATGCGTGACAAGTTGAAATGTGAAGGCGTGTGCACGCTCTCGCACAGAAAGAGGGAGAGAGAAGCAGAGAAGGACAGGAAAAGAAGCTGCCAAGGAGAACACACTGTTTCTTTAGATGGGCATGTCAGCATTGGGCTGTGGAACTATAACTCAAACTTACTGATTATTCAGAGGATGTTGCTCAGCAGTGTCCAAGGACGGAGTCCTGCCGGGTGCCTCAGGAAAGAGCGGGAAGATTGAGGCAGTGACTTAATGAAGGAATCAAAGGCCTCTATTACTTTAGGCCTCTCCAAAGAGTGAATACTGGGGAAACTGGGTCACGCTGATCACAATAAGCACTTTCTGCTTTCAGTCTACCTCTGCGTAATGTATTCTCATCACTTCTCGTGGTTTGAAAAGCAAGCATGTAACGGACAGAAAAGCGGACCGCTGCGAGAGGAAACTAAATATGAGATTAAGGCCGCTTTCATGCTAGTGCTTTTGGTGTGGAACTGAATCTGTTTGCAACACCCTTGAAAACGTAATGGTTTCCAGTAAAAAATAAAGCATAATGATAATCTAAACTTTCTGGGAAACAGAAATTAACTTCACAAGGTAAATACTGTTTTCGAAGAAGTTGTTGAACATATTTCAATAGATTAAAGTTAGATTTAAGTTAGCATAAATCTAACACTTAAATGAGGAATGATAAAAAAGAAATGCGGTAGGTAGGTAGGTATTGTCTAAATGTATTTTTATGCATTCTTTTAATTGACAGATTTTTTTTTTTATATTGATATATTGCTTTAATGGAAAACAAGACAGAATACATATCTTTAAAAAAAAAATATATATATATATATATATATATATATATATATATATATATATATATTTTTTTTTATTATTAGTATTTTTAATTTGGTTATATAAATTGTTTTGTATTATATTCCCAGCTCCTAGTGTGCTAGTTTGCACCTTAGTGTGACAAGGTATAGTTTATGTTATGTAAAATATTAAGGAATTTTAGCTCTGGTTAAGCTTTTATTATGAATTTTAGCTGTAGGGAATTCAAATATTAAAATTAGGGTTGATTTGATATGATTAATTGATATTAATCAAAACGTCAGATTTATACTTTATTAACAATCGTCCCGCGATTTGCTATATCAGTATATCTGTAATGGTTTGTTATCTTATTCGTGGCCAACGAATAGAATAAACCAAATATTACTTTATGTAAATTTATGAGCCTAGGTAAACGGTCTCTGGGCACATTGTTTGATTCTGAATATTACACAACAGAAAACAGATTTCTTTTGATGAAAGAAACGGGAGTTTATTTCTATTCTATGATCACAATACTACAAACACATACACACACATACACACACGTTCTGGCAAGATGAAAGCAATTTGAAGAAAGTTAGATTCCTGGCCCTTGTGGCTATTTCATGAACTCCCGCCTGGGGAAGTTGCACAAGCAGAGAACTTTTCTATCTTTACTTTAAAGATTAATTCAACCAGCAAAGCCAGGGATGGAAATTTTGTTTGGTTACTTGCTTTAGGATGAAATCCCTGCTGAATGATAGTTTCCGTTCCTTCCGGGTTTTGGGAACTCCGCGATGATTGGCTCTTTGCTGTTGACGTCTTTACAAGATGCCCTTTGTAAGAGGCTGTTTCCTGGTGGCGCGGAAATGGCGCGGTTTAAAGTTTTCTCTGAGTTCTTTAGTCAGCTTCAAGCTTTGAAGAGGTTCTTCAGATATTGACTAAGTATTGGTTCGATGTTCAGCTGCTCGGCCAGGTGGTAAAGGCGGTGAGAGCTTTTCAAGTTTTTTTTAGTCAGCGCGCAAGCAAGAGCAGAGCAAGCAAGCTGGGCTGGGGGTCCGTTTAAGATGGACTGACGTCAGGGCGTTCCCCCGGCGCTCCTCCAATGCAATGGTTCCTGTGGGCGGAGCCCCGCCCACATGGATCAGCTTTCCATGCGTAAATTTATCTGCTTTGCTATCTTGTCCCATGAGGAAAATATCCTGGCAGATTTCTATAAGTGTTATAATCATACATTATGATGCTAAAGGTTAATTTTCATTCACACAAAATTGTTGCATTTATCATGACGATTAATATGAAACCAAACTTCAACATATTTCACACACGTTAATAGCTTTCCCTCTTCAAAACACACAAGGGTTCAAATTAAAGATTAGAAATAACCCATTATGCATATGATCCTAAAAGTCTAGTGAGTCCTCTACAGGGGAACATTATACATTCAAAAGATTACCAAAAATAATATCATAGATTCCGAGAACATAGCAAGCTTATAAACGACAACCTGAGTATAAAAATACAACCTGAATATATAGATATTGTCTCTTGAGTATATTGCTTTAATCTAAGCAGTCATTACTGGTTATACTTTTGGCAAAGTCAATAAAAGTTTGGGTGTTCTTTTGCCCAAGAAGGGAGAAAGAGCGCATTCCTTTGGAAAGGGGGAACGAAAGGAGAGGTCTTTAGGGTCATGAGGAGGTCATTTTAGGATGATCTGGAGATTTTCTTAGCTCGGACAGAGCTATAAAGTTCATCGCTTGTGTTTATCCGATGGATAGTTTATGTGTGAAGGGGTCGTGGTTTTGCGCCCCCTCTGTTTCTGGAATATCTCCAGACAAGCAGTTTCTTTGTTCTTTAGGTAGGTTCACCTGAACGGAGTCAGTTATTGCTGTTCTGTGCTTGCAAATACAGGACGTGGTTCTATAAATCCATCAGGGTCTTAGAGTCTCATGTTGATAAGGAGTTTTAGGGCAGGAAATCGGCCATGGTGCTGGTCCTTTGTGACCTTTTAATGACCACAGCGTGGAAGGGAGAACTCAGTCACTTTCTGCTTTGGAATGTGAGGTAATTGAAGTTGTGTCTGTTCACCAAGTTCTACAGTTAACTCTGGTTCGATTTGCATTTGAAAGCAAGCATGAAAGTAATCCAGTGTTCCCAGTCACACTTGATGGGTTATTGTCATTCTAAACCCAAGTTTTTAAGCGAAAGTTTATAAAATTGAAGCGGGGTTTGGAGAAATTTTTGTAGCGCTTTTGTGGCATTAACACTGCATTGCAATGCCAAATGTGTACAGTGTGAAACAATGCAGTGTTACAATGTTACAGCTAGATGCTTAGCAACTGACAGCCAATCATGTGGCTCATATTCACATGCCTTGAATAGTTATAGATACGCTGCATGTTATAAACAGTCATTTCAGCATTTGAGGGGGAAAAATGTCAAATGATGAAGGAAAACATGTGAATTGATGTGAAGAAGAGACTGTTTCATTCTTACCTTTATAGTCCACCGAAAAGTTGATATTATATTACACAAGGATGCACAGGGCTAGAGTTGAGAGCTACAGCAATGCTAGTTGAAGTTGGGTCAAGTGAAAACAACATTAGCATGCACTTGTATAACAAAACATTTATCAAAAAGCATACAACATGTTCTCTAAGAGGTGGAAAAAGAAGGATAAAAGACTGAACTTTTATTTAATTATTAGTCTTGTATACTTGATAGAGTTAAGCGGACTTGTTCCTTTTGAAGGTGGGCATTATGTGTATCAACAGCACAGGTCATGTGAAAGTTTACAGATCTCACACTTAAGAAAGGGAATCTACACAGCCACTTCCCCAATGGTTAAAAACATCATGATAAAGAAAAATCACGTGGACTGATTTTGCCTGTTCTAGGAAACAGAATGTACCGTAATGATGAAGGTTATCTATTGAGAAATCAACTCTGTTGAAGAGATTTAAAGGTTGTTAGGCTCAGAACTTGTGCAAAAAAGTTGACACTGAACACTGTTCTTGGAGAGCTTTTGTAGCCTTCGCATTGCAAATGGTTCTTCGGTTTCAGGATTAAATGCTGTTTTGTAGCACACATCCTTGAGAATATATCATATCCTGCAGTCATGTATTCAGACAAGTAAAGGCCATAATCTTGAACGAGGCTGCTGCAAAAATACCAGGGAAAGTTGCGTTTTGTGAACTGGTCACGTGTTTTACTCTACTTTTGGAATAGACAAAGACCCTCAACTTTTGTTGTTTAGGTGAAAAGGTAGCATGTTCTATGTCTTAAATATAGAATAACCGCTTTGTTAGGCTCAACGCAGTATATGTTCACAGTACGTCACAGCTTGAGAGTGCGTATTGTATGTTGTAACTATTCAAAATGCTTTCTCCTATGCTGTTTTGATATGCTGCATATATGAGGAAAATCAGACATTTGTTGGCTGATTTACACTAAATATAAATAATGTGCACTGTAAACAAAGTAAATAAAAATTCTAAAAACTTATATTGGCAACAGGCTTTTCATGCAAATATTATAAATAAAATAATTGAAAATGTTACAATAATTAAATTTAAGCAAATGTCTTAACTGAAAAAATAAATAAATAAATAAATAAAAATCCCAGGAGGCCATGATTTAAGCTAAATAGATAATTCACAATGATAACAGATTATAAGTAACTCTAAGGTTTCTTAAGATGACTCAGCTCAGAGGGTTCTATGCAACTATGCCCAAAAATTATAATATGATTATGATGTCATATATTGTGATTGTGATTTCAACTGCGGTATGACTTTCCCGGGGTGGGATGGCGCAGTGGATAAGACACATGCCTTTGGTGTGAGAGACCCGGGTTCGAATCCACTGTGTGACACCAATGTGTCCCTGAGCAAGACACTTAACCCCTAGTTGCTCCAGAGGCGTGCAAGCTCTGACATATATAGCAATTGTAAGTCGCTTTGGATAAAAGCGTCAGCTAAATGAATAAATGTAAATTTCCTTTCATATGAAAATGTGTCATATTGCTACTGCTGAGACATCTAGACAAAGAACAAAGACTCTACTGCTAAAGGAAATAATTACTTTTAAGGGTGTTTACCCTGTAGCTCACTCTTTATAAGAACAATTCAGTACTACAAGTTACTATATAAATACTTATGTCTTACATTGCCCCTTACAACCTCAAGCTTTTAACATATAAAGTCCTTCTTGTATATGCATACTTTTTTAAAATGATGATGGAATGCATTTTGCAATTATTTTTTGTAATTATGTTTCTAAGGTGTGTGTATTATTTTATTTTATTTATTTTTTTAATGAAAAACTGTCATCGTTTTGATGACAAATGGTCATTTTCTATACTGATTTTAGGCTCTGATTTGAACGCTCTGTTGGAAGCGCGTGTCTGCTGTGAGACTCAATGTAAATGCCCACTGCTATGATTGTCTAACATCTTTGCATGTGAAATGAGTATTACGTGTGTAACTTTTACTGTGGTTTCACTACAGTATAACAGACGCCAAGATCAACTAATCATGAAAATTTGTTGATTATAATATTATACACAGCGCTGCACTGTAGCTGAACACAGTTGTGTCTACTGAGCACATGATCCAATGATCTCCTTATTGCACTGTGACTCTGCAACCTCATGAATACTTTCATCATAACTAACAGTGAAATCGCAATGCAAATAAGAGATTCGTTGAGCAGTGTAAACTATGTCATTAATTATAATGGAAGTTTCAGCAAAAATGCAGAAATCAAAGAGAAAGATCTTTGTTTTCTGTATGTAATCAAAATATAGATAACACATAGATTTGATGCTACTAACAGGAACAGTGATCATTTAGTCATTGGCTTGATTTACTAATGCATTAAAAGCAGTAAATCACTTTGCGACACCTTGCGAACATCTGTACATGAGCCTACACCAATCTCAGGTCATGATGTTCATGAAATGCATTTTCTTATTTTATATTATATTTCTCAAGGTTAGTTTCGAAAGTTAGCAAAAAAAGGTCTTTCTTTACCTAACAGCAGTATGGCTCTTGTGATTGATGGACAGACAGGAGTTGTTCAGAACACATCTCCTTAAATACATATGATGATGACGCATGTGAAGGTTGTGATTTCAAATCCAGAAGGGTAGAAAAGGATAATTCATATTTTAAACTGGTATATCACTGGTATAACACTGATATATCGCTCTATATAACCCCATTAGTTTTTTTTTGATGTTATGTTCGATTCAATTAATTAGCTTTTCATCAACTCACAAACCTGTTCTAACCAATCAGAAGCTAGGTCAGTGCAAAGCCAAATTTAAACTCAAGTTCTCAGAACTATATGTCTAATTGTAGCATTTAAACAGGGCACTTGTGTAAACTACACCATGTTAATAATTTATTGACATCTTTAGAAGTGATGAAATGTGTCCTTTATGTGTTTGTCCTCATCCCGGGTTGAGAGTTTAATAGCATGGATGTGTAATAATATTCTTCCTATTAAGGCTGACTGTGCTTTTGAAAGGCCTGTTTAATTAATGCGTCGGCATCTCACTTAAATGCCTTGTTTCTCTTTGTTTCTCTTTGTCCTGGCAATGACACCAGTCTCGAAGCGGCGCGATAGCATCGTTCGCTGACCGTTCAAGGGGGAAAAACCCAAAGTTTGTCTTTCCTCCGGTCATGTGAGCGCAAGTCCCACCCTTCATCCAGGAGAAATCCAGCAGGCCAGGGAGACAAATGAAGAGAACGTGCTATGCTAAATGGGTTCAAGAGACTGCCACTGTCACCCATTACAAGGTCACAAATGCATTTAAATGCTCCGGAGACGAGAGGGAGGGAGAGAAAGAAAGAGTGAGAGAGAGATGGAGGCAAAATTGATTGAACAGTTCCAATGTCCCGCTCTCCTCGTTAGATTCATTTCTCAGCCGCCCGAGGTTAATCACCACACACACTCACCTCACGCTGTTGTTCCAGTTACATCATAATTAGTGCGGCGGGGAAAGCAATCTACAGCTTATGAAGCGATAGCCCCCTCCGTTCCTCCCTCGCCGCCATCAGCGCGCACACGCACGCATTCCCAATCGCTATCGTGCAACCTCTCCCCTGAGCTTGCTGCATTTTGGGGATTGATTTCATTTCTTAATGACAGCTCTGGTAATGACCCTATGTGCCAGAGCTGCTAGTGTCAGCCTCCAGACGCTGTCTCCGGAATTGAAGAGGAGGAGGACACGGGGAGAGCGAGGGAGGGGTGTGCGGGAAGGATGGGAACGGGGTGTGGAAAAGACTTATCAGCACTTTGCCTTTCCCAACCAGCAAGGACAGCCAGGTGGTAATTAATAACCTGGCATAGTGGGCTAATTTTGCGGTTCAAAGTTTGAACATAAATGATTGGATTTCTGTTGGAGTTGAGGGACGGGAACGATCCACAGAGTTAAAGATTCTTGCAGATGCTAAGTCTTATCCCTGAGGTGGTTTGCTGGTCTTATTTAACTGATCAGAAATGGTCTCGTTGGCTAGTGGCTACTTATGTGTATTTACACATTTATAGAGGTTAAGATTATTTCCATGTTTAAAAACAGTAATAGCCTACTGTGAAATATCATTATAATTTAAAATTTTAATATATTTTTAATATGTAATGTATTCTTTACGGTCACTTTAGATTAATTAAATTTACCCTTGCTGATTAAATTATTAATAAAAAAAAATGTATATAAAATTTTAAATAAATAAATACTTTTGAATGGTACTGCATTCATTACTTTATAGTAAAATTTTTGGTTACACTTTATTTCGATAGTCCACTTTAGACATGCTACTAACTATAAACAACTTTTTAACTACATGTCAACTACATATCAACTAATTCTCATTAAATTGCAACTACATGTCTAATAACTCTTAGAGTAGACTGTTAGGGTAGGTTTAGGGTTAGTAGAATAAGTTGACATATACTTGCAAAGTTTCTGATAGTTAGTATATTGTATGTTGTGGACCCATAAAAATAAAGTGTTAGAAGATATTAAACACAGTCTACTAATACTCTAATGACTGCTAGTTGACATGTAGTTGCAAAGTTACTTACTGTTAGTAGAATGTCTAAAGTGGACTATCAAAATAAAGTGTTACCAAATTTTTAGACTCTATAAAATGAATATTTTCCACATAATACTTTTTAATGCCTTTTCTACTGTGTGAAGAAAAAAAAAAAGCTATAAACAACCTATAAATAGGACTTTTTACAAATGCATACAAATATAAAATGCATAGCTGACTTTCAAGCTTTAATATATTTGAATATTGTGAATATATATATATATATATATATATATATATATATATATATATATATATATATATTTTACTGCCTGGAGCCTTTGTGGTTTGTTGATCAGCGGCCATTCAAAAGTATTCGAGTTTTCTCAAAGTTTTCTTGCAGATATTAAACCTGCTGGAAAGAAATACATCTTAAACCAGCCCAATTAGGTGGTTTCTTCTTCTTCCGTTTCTTCATCCGCTCTTGAGTCTATGGAAGCCCATAGAACTGCTCAAACTCTCTAGCGCCACCACTTGTCCAAAGTCTCACTCATGTTTATGCTAATAACTTTTGAACCGTAAGGCACAGAAGGAAAATTATTTTTTCCTCCGATTCTTTGGCTCATGCCGAGTCGAATGGACAAAATTCAAAAATTGTAAGGTTTAGTTTTTTCAGTATTTTTAATCAATCGAAAAAACTACTTTTTTGAACTCGTCCTAGATGGTTTGTCTGATTTTCACCAAAATTAGCTCAGATCATCTTCAGACCATGCTGGCAAAAAGTTATGGAATTCAAGTTGATTCATTCAACCGTTCTTGAATAACATGTGAACGAATTCTACGAAAAGCATGCAAAAATGGATGTGAGACAATATCTCCGCAATGGTTTGGCGTATTGAGACCAAATTGGTGTGTGTTATAAGAAGCATGACCTGAGACTACCTGCAGTGTTTCGGCACTGTGCCACGTAGTGGTCAGGAGATATGAAAAATGGCTCTTTTTGCTTATAACTTCTAAATGGTTTGGCCGAAAATCACAAAACTGGTCTCTTTAGATTCAGCGCATCATGCCGAGTCGAACCATATCCAATTTTCCCCTTGTCATCCATTTTGGGCATTGGCCATTTTTTAAATTTTGCATTAAAATGCTATATTTTACGAACGCATTGACGTATCATTACGAAACTTGGTATGTGTCGGTATGCACCATGCCCTGATGGTACTCAAAAAATTTGAGTCTTTAAATAGAAATTTACAAAAATGCTAATAACGTTTGAATAAATTGGGATATTGTAATAAAACCGCTCTCAATATATTTTTTGGGTCATGCCGAGAACATCGATGCCAATTATGCAGAAATTGGCCGAACTTCCTGTCCGCCATGTTGAAAACCTACTTTTTCAAACTCCTCCTACACCGTCAGTCCGACTTTCACCAAATTTGACTCCGATCATCTTCAGACCAAGCTGACAAAATGTTATGGATTTTGTGTCGATATACGAAACGGTTTTCATTTAACGCATCAATGAATTTGCTGGAAAGATGCCAAACTGCATTTGAGGCTGTATCTCTGCAAAGCTTTGACATATTTACACCAAACTTTGTATGTGCCATTGTCACCTCACACTGACCACGCCACATCAATTTGGTAACAGTGCCACCTATTGGTCAAGAGTAATAAGCCATTCACTAACCATTCATTATGAAATTTCCAAAAATGCTAATAACATTTGATTGCATTACCCTTAATTTTCAACATAAATTTTGATTTATGTTGAAAACCCTCTTTTTCAAACTCCTCCTCAGCCGGTGGTCCAATTTTTACCAAAATCGAGTGAGATCATCTTCAGACTGTGCTGACAAAAACTTATGGATTTCGTGTCGATAGACAAATCTGTTTTCGTATTACAAATTTTAGGCATGGTGCCATAATGACTCTGAGGCTATATCTCTGCAAAGCTTTGACATAATGACAACAAACTTTGTGTGTGCCATTATCACCTCACACAGAACACCAAGATGATTTGAGTACAGCGCCACCTGTTGGTCAAAAGTGATAAGCCGTTTAATTACATTACTAGAGGTTGTATTTATGATTTTTCAGCCATTTCAATTACAATCATCCTAAAATTGCTTTTATTACTCATTGTTGCATTTGGTCTGATGCTCCATGTCATGCTTAGCTCCTCATTTTGCCTTTGGAGTGCTTGGCCCCGTAATTGCTGCTTGCAGTTTTATATATATATATATATATATATATATATATATATATATATAAAACTGTATGTATATAATTTTTTTTATTATTCAGTTTAAAATAACCGTTTTTTTATTTTAATATGTAATTTATACCTGTGATGTAAAGCTGAATTTTCAGCATCATTACTCCAGTCTTCAGTGTCACATGATCCTTGTCTCCACCGCTTGCATAGATGTTATACCAAAATCCAGTTTGCATAATAATCTAACAACAGGCCCTGAATACAACACGATCATTTCATTAATAATAAATGCATCACAAGGTTTCTGCTAACGCACCTTACATGTTTAGTCAGTTAATCGGAATGTAATCAGCCCAATGAAAACTTGCATAAACACTGGAGCTACGAATCCGGTCCGCCTGTAGCCCTTCGCTCTCAGGCCTTCTTCATCCTAGAAGGGATCTGAAGATTTATTTGTGCGTTTTACCTGCACTTGAAAAAGAATCTCAATGCCGTAAAGTCAATTATTGTACATTTTCAGAGGCAGAATATCAAAAGAGGAGATCTCATTTGTTATGGATAGCTTGAAATTCAACATCATTTTTTGCTTTTATCTTTGTTATAACTGGTTTAGCCTTGAGTTGTGCCCGCGGCAAAAAGCACTTCACTACGCTGGTTTCATCAATAAATCAAAAAGACTCTCATTTATAATTTCTGAGTTAAGAGTTGCAGGGAGTAATGACAATACATGCATATTCTTTGTTCCTCGGTGGCGTACACAGAAGTCTGATTAGTCTGCGAATCATCGCAATACATTAAGCATTGTGTATCCTCGTAATGCCATATGACTATTGCCCATGCTGCATTGTCTGATTTCCACTTCTACAATGTCCATGTATTATCTCAGGCCTATGAATTAATGGTAAACAAGAAAAAAAAAGAGATTTTGTTAGATTAGGAAGTAAAAATGGTTCATCTTCTTAATGGAAATGGATTGATCAGCACTTCAGGGTCTTTGCTTCGAGACAGCATAGGGTCAATACTACACGTATTGAATTTGCATTGAGTTTGTAAGTGGAGTTGGCTCAGAGACTGAATTATGCTGGATTGATGGGTGTCTCGATTGGTTGGGTTTCTCATATTATGTTGCCGTTGCTTCAGGAGGTGAAATGGTCAGCTAAAAAGCCCCCCAAAACCTTAATGCACTTCCTCTCACTTTGCTGAAGTGGTGACCAGAGGTCAGCACACTGTGGTTAACAGTGAGAGATGTTTAAGAGAGCAACTCAGCCAGTCAAAGTTTAGTCTAAACAAGTTTGTGAGCAAAGTCATGTGGTGTGTGTTGAATTAATTTAATCCCAGGATCTCAAATCATGCTTTGAAATGTACTACACCAGGGGGTCAAGGTCTGACTTGTTAGTATCGGCAGATAGCCTACCCTGCTGGTAGATGTCCAAAAAAAAAAAATCTTTCTCCATTAATGACCATTCAAAAGTATGTATTGAATGTACTGAAGCATGTATTGAATTTATTTATTTATTTATTGCAATATATAAATTATAATTTGTTTTGTTATATTGCAGTTATAACAAAACATAAAGCACATCTACTGTATACATGAATACAAATATTTTTCGCTTAAGCAGCTGGATAGCTGTTTTCTGTTTTAATGTTTTAAAATAGGTAACACTTAATAAGGTTTCATTTGCTGACATTATTTAACTATATTAGTTAACATGTACCAACAATGAACAATAATTTTACAGCTTTTATTAATTTTTTATTAATGTTAATTTCAACATTTACAAACATTTTTAGGATGAAAAGTTGTATCTGAACTACCATGAACATGAACATTTTTTATTAAGTAACTGACAAAGGTTAATAAATGCTGCAAAAATATACAGTGCTCAGTAGTATTCAAACCCCTTTTATGTTTTATGTTGCAGCTTTACGTTAAACCTTTAAATTACTTTTTTTTCCACAACAATCTGCACTCCACACACCATAATGACAAACCAAATAACAGGTTTTTAACATCTTTGCAAATTTATTATACATAAAAAACATAAATGATTCCATTGCATAA
>JAFVLL020012633.1:0-12280 GCA_021397915.2 Tor tambroides | reverse complement strand
CTGACTCCACATCTAGATTGGCAAATGGATGGTCATTAATAATAATGGAGCTATTTAACCCCATGGGTGTTTTACAAGGGGAAAGATGCCATTTTTCACTCAAGGGTTGGACACAACCATCAGGTGAAATAAGAGGCCCACTTTTCATTCTCATGAATCAGGGAAAGGCCACTTACTGCAGGCTAGATGCATTTCATCACCAGCTCCACTCCAGCACCACTCTCGTATTTCATCGCTGCTTATGAGTGATTTACACTTTTACTTTTGCAGAGGAGATCCGTATGATTTCATGCTGCTCTTAGCTATTATATATTCATGAAGTCCCAAATGTACAAATGTACAGTGGGATGTAAACTGTGACATGCATCGCAAAAATAAATTACAACTGGAGGCCAGGGGCATGCAACACTCCAGCAACTGCAATATGTTAAGGAAATTCCGGGCTCCGTGGAGCCATACAACATATTTTATACACTTACGGGAGCTTTTCAGCATCTTCACGAGTCCTACTTTCTGCAACTAAAGGTTACCCTTCAAATTAATCTTAATGATGACATTGTAACATGTTATAATGCATTTCATTTACAAATTCATTTAATTAACAAATTGGTAGCCCAAGCACAATCTTACATGAAAATATGCTCACACTTTTTTTTGCCTCAATGAAAACCTAATTGGCTGCTTATCAGTAGTTAGTAAGGCAGTTGTTCAGTTTAGGATTAAGGAATCTAAAATATGGCCATGACGAATAAGGCATTAATATGTACTTTATAAGAACTAATAATAGCTGCCAATATGCTAGTAATATGCATGATACTTAATAGTGAGAATTGGAACTTAAAATAAAGTGTTACCAAAAATATATAGAAATATGCAAAGATCAAGCACCATTTAAAAGTGAAAACAGTCCAAAACAAATATGTCAGTGGATTTTGATGTGAGAGGACAACAGCAACAGGAGAAGGACTTTTTCACTGGAGGAAGCATCATTATGGATTATGGACTCGTATTTTGGGCAGAAGCAACGGTTTAAGATTAATTCACTGCAGAGGATCCATTGGTGAACAAGTGATGTAAAGCTAAACTTCTCCAAATCTGGTGTAGAAACAAACCCATCTACATCTTGGATGGCCTGTGGGTAAATACATTTTCAGCAAATGTTTACTTTTGTGTGAACTACTCCTTTAATAGAGCAAGACCCTGAAAACACAGCAAGATGTGTCACAATGACCAAATGCAGCAGTCTGAGGCATGCATACATTCAATGGGGAAAATAGCACAGACAGACTACAAGAACTAGGCTAGCTTATGTTCAGTGATGTGGAAATATAACAAACAATACACTGACTTCTAATTTTTTATTTTTTTATTTTTTGCTTTACTTGTCTGCCACAATGTCTTTGAATTATCTTTGTTTGGGGGGTTTTCTCAGCATATTCACATGTGTGATTAATTGTGATTAATTTGATTAATTAATCAGCATATCATGTAATTAGTTTGATTAAAAATTAGTAAAATATTTTACTAACTTGTTAATCAGTGCAATTACTGACTCGACTGAAGACTGAACAGAGAAAAATAGAGAGTTGTGGAATTCTATATATAGTCTATGATGAAAAATGCCCTTGTTGAGATTAAATGACCGATTGACAAACAGCATGACAATTTCAGGGGGAAGTTATAATTCACGATTGCACAGCTGAGTTGCTCTGGGGTCCAGCACAAGACGGGAGTGTTTTTTTGAATAATGGCCCCCTGAATACGTAAAGTACACATCCCACCATCTGTTAGTCGGCAGTAAAAAAACAAAACAAAAAAAACTTCAGGGCAACACATGTGCAGCTTCCTGTATTTGAATAAAAATCTGGCACGGACGATTTCTCCTCATGAAAAAGTGCATCTTACAAAGAAAAGCATGCGCTTTATGCCTGGCAAACGTTCAGACTTGTATCTTCTCAATTTGCTACTTGTTTATCTTCTTTCACACCTGCACAACAGACATCGCTTACAACACGAGAGTGCTGTCATACAGATGCATTCATCACAACAACACTGACCTGTCTTTGTTACTGAGGATACTTAAAGGCATTTTTCTATTTAATTAGACAATTATTATGTTTGTTTACACACTGCATTCGCAATGATTATAAGTTCTGATTGGCTTTGGAAGAATCAAGTCTTATAAATCATTACCAAATAATCTGCAATTATTTAATTAACTTCAACTCATTTTTTCAGCTTTTCAAACCACATCTAATTGTCTCAATCCCATTATGAAATGGGAACCGCTGTGGCAGTACGAGGATGTGCTATATTTCACAAGCTGACTAGTATAAAATATGCCTGTACTCTCAAAAGGGTGGAGTCGACTGACGGCACCTCAACACATTTTTAATCAAGGTGCATATTTCACAGTGCAGCTATGAGAAAAATTGGCCTTGTATTTATAGCAGTCACAACGGGCCTCATTCACTAATGATTGCACATAAATGTTCTTATGTGCAAAAATATTCCAGGTACATGCATAAACGTGTTACTTTCATTCTAACAGTGATAAATTAGGATTATTCTAAATGAGTGAGCTTGTGCATGAATTTGGTAATTAGCATAATACAAGCACAAACCCTCTCCATATAAGGGCTTTACAAACAGCCTCTCCTGTAAAGCTATTTGTCACACTCTACCAGTGCTCTAAAAATGTGCTTTCGTCTGAGTTAGAAACTGCTGAAACACTATAAACTCCTTATATAGGCGTAAGACAAGAAGTATTTGGATTCTTTATGGTTGTCAAACGTTAGTGGAATGTTTATGTGATAAACGGCACCTGTGGTGACTCTGCTATAGGACGCCTGTGTGAACTTGAGGGGAACAGACTTCATCCATCCACTAAAAATCACCTTGGGACCGCTTGGTTTAAACTAATAGCAAAAATGGCTGGAAAAAGCAAGTTAGTTTCAAAAAAAAAAAAAAAAACATAATATTTTGAGCAGAACACACATGGTTTGATATTTTGTTATCTGTGAAATTACAGCATTTTTTTAAGTGTGACCGACAGCTGTTTTTGTCCATACAATGAAAGATATTAACTGCATGGATGAAAAAAGGTCAATTCATTTGAAATGTTTCTACATGTTTTGTTCACTTGCATTGATACCACAACAAGAAATATCAGTGTTTTGACAGCATCTTAAATTTGAACTCTTTTATATGCAACTTTAGATCTGTAGAAATTTGCATTTATTGTAATGTAAATATGTTTTAAGTTCACTTTTAATAAAAGTTGTTATAATATTTTAATCTGATAATCTGCAGTGGCATCTTCAGTATAAGTATTAGTATTTGGGGAAAAACTGTCCAAAATACTTATTGGAGCCACCATACATTATTGTTCAAGAGTTTGGGGTCAGTAAGTATTTTTTTTAGTTTTATTTATTTACTTTTTTAATTTCAGAAGGCATAAATTGATCAAAAGTAGCAGTCAAGACTTTCATAATCTTATGAAAGATTTCAATTAAAAAACAAAAAACAAACGTCTGTACTTTTGAACCTTTCTGTCAAAGAACCATGGAAAACCATGTGGTTTTCACAAAAATTAAGCAACACAACGTTTTCTACATTGATAACAATCAGCAAATATTAACAGCATTAATAGCATATTAGAATGATTTCTGAAGGATCATGTGACACTGAAGATGAAACAATGCTGAAAATTCAGCATTGCATCACATTTAAAATATAAATTTCAATAGAAAAGAGTTATTTTAAATGGTAATAATATTTTACAGTATTACCGTTTTGCAGTATTTTTGATCAAATAACTGCAGCCTTGGTAAGCATTAAAGAGTTCAAAACATTAAAACGTCACATTTTTGAACGGTCGTGTATATCAGTTGAGCTCTCAGATGATTGCCCAGATATATTAAACTTATACTACTTCCTCTTTTCCTCCCTCACACACCTGCCTCTCCATCCCACTTCACTCTCTTCTCTATCCATGCTGTGCTTGACCCAATGCAACGGAAAGTAATTGCGGGCAGAAAACAACATTTAATGATTACTTCATCCCCAAGTCCTGAGGAGAGAGAAGTCATAGGCAGGTAATTTCAACAAGAGAGGGAGACCTTTTTTTCCCGACACACCATTTTCAGACAACAAAGAATATTATTGACTTGGCTGAGATTAAAACAGCAAAACAAATAAAAGAACAAAATCAAGGACAAAGTGACCACAGAAAGAGCTTGTCCCCCGAAACACGGTGGGTCAAACTCTCTCCACTGTCTTTTCTTTTGTTAGCCTTGATTAAAAACAAGCAGCGGATAAAAGATTCCATTTGGTGTCTGATCTGGAAATAAATAAAAAAATAAGTAAATCTCCACGCTGCCACTCACACGCTCGAAGAATAAGATGCTGCCGTATTATCTTTCCAAACATCCCTTTCTCCATGTGTTTTAAGGTGAGAATAAGAGGTAAAGGAAATTGAAGCACTTTTTTTTTTTTGGAGGGGACAAAAGATTGGCTGCACTCTACTCTTCTAGCTACTTGACTTTTTTCTTTTTTTTTATTCCCTCTCCCATGGACTGATGATCTTGATTGTCTGGTGTTCATTATGTCTGGTGTGGTCCTACCTCTTCTCTCCTCTGGTGTGTTCAGGCCTCTCCTCCATTAGGAAGACAAGAGGAGGGGGGTGTTAGCATCAACACAATCAGCACTGCCCAAACACACAGCATGGGCTGAATAGAAGAGAGGTGCAAACACCATAACAATCAGCAATCAGCACTGATCATGATAATAACATAGAGAGTGCTACAAGATCCATGCTGCGCTCTCCCTCCCTGCCAGGAGGACTTATTGTGTACATGGGCCAGTATGTGAAGAGAAGCAATAAATTCAGCAACAATTTGAAATGTGAAAAATACACATACAAAAATAAATGGTAAAATGCCCGATGATTACTGTTTATGTGCTTATTTGACAACTTATAATACGCTAGATCAAAGTCTAAGGGTAAAATATATATATTGATGTTTCAGTTTACCTTTTTTTTTACTATATTAAACCACATTATATGTGTGTGTATATATATATATATATATATATTAGTGCTGTCAATCGATTAAAAAAAATTAGCTAATTAATCGCACATTTTTCTGAAATTAATCGCGATTAATCCCACCTAACATTAAAGTTTTTAAATATACTTTTATATACCAATAATTTCACATTCAATCTTCAAATTAATGTACAAACAACATAAAGACAGTATATTTTTAAATATTTGTTTAATGGCATCTTTATTTTTATGACTGAAGGTCAGTATCAATGAACCCAATACTACTGATTTCTCTATAAAATTGCCCCCCCCCCTCCATATTTAACATTGACTATAGCCATTCAACATTACAATATAATTGAAAGCTATCAATTTGAACATTTATTAGAATTTAAAAAAATAAATTCTAATTTAAGTGAACTTAAAACAATCTTCACATAAACCCATTATAATAAATGTCATATTACCTGGGCCCTTCAGCAGAAATACAGAAACTGAAATTTAATTAAATATAGATGAATCCTTAAATCTGTAAGTTATTTTTTTCTTTGTCCTTTGATTAATAGACATCACAGCAGCTGGTTATTAGGTTATTTTGGCTCTTATTTCTTTAAGAGCTACCGCTGAACATGACGCGAATCTGAAACGCATTGCATTTTCTCTCAACCCTTTCTACCTTTTCTGACCCACTTCAGGTCTTAAAGTCTATTAATGAGCTGACGAGTTGATTCGAGTGCGTTAGATGATGGAGACAGAGCTGGCCTGCTCTAGGACAGTTTTGAAAACCATTTCAGAGACATGTCCTTAAATGTGACTCATATAAAATATATTACATGCATGCACAGTTTTAAGGCAGCTTTAATCGCCTTTTTGGTAACTTCATGACTTCACTGACTACGTCATTGCATGCACGTAGTTTATTTCGCGCTTTGATATGAAATGATACAGTCTACGCACGCTCCGAGCACAGTACAGTTTCCGCACTCGTTTGAGTGAAGTGAAGTGAAGTGGAGCGGGCGTCTGAAATGTCTCCCGTTTGATTTGATCGTAAAAACGCCCCTGCGTTAATTGCGTTAAATATTTTTAACACGTTAAACTGAAAAAATTAATCACATGCGTTAACGCGCTAATTTTGACACCACTAATATATATATATATATATATATATATATATATATATATATATATATCAAAAGTTAAAAAGAACAGCATTTATTTAAAACAACTAGTCTTTACTATCACTTTTTTATGAATAAATACATAAAAAAATAAATAAATAAAATTAACGACCTCAACCTTTTGACATCTTTACCTTACAGGAATAAATTATATTTTAAAGTATATTAAAATAGAAAACAGTTATTTTACATTGCAGTGATATTTCACAGCATTACTGTTTTTTTTCTCTGTATTTTTGATCAAATAAATGCAGCCATGATGAGCATAAGAAACATTTATAAAACATTAAAAATCTTACTGATTGCAAACTTTTGAATGGCAGTTATCATTAATCATATACTGAATTATTTATTATGTCGTTACCTTTATTGTCTCGAATATGTTCTTTGTATTGTGTTTTTTAAAATACAAATACACCATATCAATAGTTAATTAATTCATTTAAATAGTTTATATGTATAGAAAGAAAGAAAGAAAGACAGAAAGAAAGAAAGAAAAAGATATATACACACAAACTTGATTTGACCTCCACCCTGGACAAAAAGCAAAGTAAAATGCCAAATTTACATATGTGGAGAAATCTGCCAGTAAAGTGAAATGTTCAATGGACAACACTTTTTGAAATGTAAAAGGAAGGAAACAATTTCTTTGGGGTAAAATATCCGCCTTGTATACAGAGCCGGTGCTCTTATGAAGAGATAACAAAGATGGATGAAGCAATATGTGTGAGAGATTACGGAAAGCTTTGGAGGTAAGGGCACAGACAGAGCCACGCACTGCCTCCTCGAAAACTCACTCGCCATTCATATCAGTTTGCAAAGCTGGGATGTTCTCCATGGTGGCTGATTTGAACTCCGTTACCATTGGTAGTCCTCAAAATATGTTTTTAGGCTTGCCAAGAACATCTGCAGATAGGCTTTAAGCTATCAGGCATTCCGTTAGGGCTGTTTTTGATGCGTTTACTACAATGCAATGTTTCTGTGGGGAAATATGATATCAAATATGAGGAAAATAACATACAAGATCTAAAACTGGTTTAGACGTCAAATTCACGTGTATTGGCTTGGAGCAGGTGTATCGTTTGCACCGCCACAGTAGCATCATATACAAGAACACCAGTGGGCTTTTAACTCGCACAACAGTCTATACCATCAAATAAATTTCTTTGGGATGGGAGGGAATAAACTATGCCTCCGGATCTGCAATATATCTGTTAGTCACCAGTGATTTGTTCTTTTCCCCTCAGCAATATATTTTGGTAACTGCCTCTATGGTCAGGCAGATAGTGAGTACATGGCATCAAAGGTGGGCCATCTTTCAAGCCTTTACTGGCAGGACAGAAGGCCAGCTGCCGCGCTCACTCCATTGTCTCGCAAAATAAATGTACCTGCAAATGATGGAATTGTTAACAATGGCAATCCCGAGAAGTGGGGGTGGTTAATTAGCTGCTAGAAATATTTAATAAACAACCTTCAGGGTCTCTTTGTGTCCGTGATATATGCCTCTGAGCGATGCGTTTCTATTCGACATCTGATTCAAGGAAGGGCCGCGTCCAATTCTCTGAAAAAGAGCTAAGAATAGCCTGAGTGCTGTGAGGGGCGTCCGTTTGAGGTGCATTTTCCAGCACCGAGGGGGTGTTGTCTGAGCTACTGTTTTATAGCGCTGATGGATTTGCGAATTATTTGGCATCGCCGCTGTAAAAAACAGAAAGCTTAGCGACTTGCTTTGTGACAGCAGCCTGCGATTTATTAAAGATGGTCTGGGACACCTCAGGGGGTATGATGATTTCAATAAATCACATTTTCAAAAATGAAAAAGTTCTTAAGCTGCTGTAAAATGTTAACATTTCTGCTTCTCTCATTCTCTGCAAAAGAAACCATTTTTCTCACTTTCTTGTAAACAGAAAGGCAGTCGCATCCCTGCTCCTGACCCAGTACTCTTTTAAGTCTCTTCGCCTGCCTCTGCTCCGCAGGGAACAGAAAGTCTTTCAGGCATCAAGAGGACATGCCATCAGTTTTGGAATATCTGAATATTTTGTGCCGTTGTCATTATAACCTCTTGCTTTTTCTTGCCGTAGTCCAGAGGTATAGTGGAGAGTCAGAAGTCTAACTAAAGGTCAGTGGGCCTAGGAAACTTTCGGATATAGTAAATCTAGAATAATTTGCATGTAAACTCTCCCCTGGATAGACAAACATTTTGTTACCACAGATTTATTAATAGTTAATCGTGTGTATGTTAATGAATCCCAGACACTGGTATATAGGGCGCATATGCATGCTCATTCACAATTCATAATGCCCACAGCATTAATTCATAGCATAATGCTATGAATTAAAACTATTTGAATTGCATGTACGCTTTTCATGTTTGTCTCCAGCATAATACATAAATACAAAAAAGACTAACTGGCCATATGCCTAACAAATATTATTCAATTAAATCGTTCTTGCAGACAAATACTACTGATGCTCAGAATAATCATTGAACAACAGATTGTTGTTTTCAATCATTTTTGTTTATCAAAGAAATTTTAATGAAGTTTATCAATGGAAATTTGAAATTTATATTTAATTGTTTAATTTATTAGGTATGTTATGGTAAATTGTGCTATATTAAAATGCAGTATCATTAGTTTGTCTAATATTTTGAAAATATAAACATTTTCATGAATCAGAAAAATATGTCAGAATGGCTTTATGAACAATTTAGATAAATATACTAGTTTCATGAATGTGGTTGAATAATAAAATAAAAGCTGAACTTAAAAATTGTGTTCTTAATAATTGTCAGGTTGGGGGAAATAATCATATTTGTTTTGGGGCAAATACAAAATGAACATGCATGCTTCCTAAATTTTATAAAGGTAAGTTAGAAGTAAGAAAGTGTCTTGATCATGTACAATTGAAAAATGACACTGTACTGTAAAATATTCAAACATTAATAAAACATTAGTAAGTCAAACAATCAATCTTAACTAAACTGAGTTGTACGTTTAAATATGAATACATTATGAACAAGCATAAATCAAATTTCATGACATTTCTACAACTAAAAGGTATATCCACTAATGACCAGTTAAGCACTGTATGAAGTAATGATGCTATACCGTAAAGCACCACCACAGATATTAATATTTCACAACAGTATGGCATTGTTCAATTGCAAATGCACAATGCTGCTGTGTTGAGATGAATGCACTGTATGTATGGCTTCATAAGAATATATTTAGAGTGCCCATACAGCAGACAGTTCCAGGGCTCCTCTTCCAAAGACATGTTTTTCCTCCACTCTCTTCCCCTACACTCCACTGTCTACCTGTCAAATGCCTGTCACCAGCACTTCGGCAAGGCCCAGAATATAGAAGAGATGCGTGTTAGACCAGCATCCCATTCCTCACAAGTAATCATACCATGTGCAGCGAGTATATTAAGATCCTTATTTATGAAATACGCCATTAAATCCTAGTTTTTACATCACGTCTCTGTATATTTATTATCACATATGCATTTATGCACATTTATACTAGAGAGATGCACTAGAGAGAGTTACGGAGCAGAGGAAAATATCAAAACACATTTCTGGGGGGAGCCTTTCATTTTGAGGTATGCAATTTTTAATCACAACATCCAGGCATGAATTAGGGTCAAAAGTGGGATATAATAATATCTAATCAAAATGCCTCCAGTTATTGCTCACCTCAAAGTATCAGAGCTAAAATAAATGTATGTGTGTTTTTATTTATAGTTGTGCTAGAGTAACTAATTTAAGATAATGCGTATTTAAAAAGGGAAGGATGTGGTTTTTGGTTTTTATGTACACAGGAAGATCATGTTTCATAAAAAAAGTCAACCGTTTAACTAAATCATATACAGACTAAAAGCTGCCAGGCTTATAGAACAGAAAAGATGCTGTTTGATGTTTTCCGTTTGTTGTTTAGGTCCGAGGCAATAGGGGAAATGGAAAAGAAAAAAAAAGAATCTGATACACAAACTCTCAGTTTTTGCTGTTTTCTGAAGTTATTTCACATACTAATGTGCATGAAAAGCATAATTATTCCTCTCAAGCCTCTCAGCATTCCTCTTTGTCTACGTGCAGGATTAACTGAATCGCAGGACAAATGTTAGAGCACTTTGACATCGCTTCGTCCATTTACCATAATGTTTATCGCGGCGGGCCGAAGAGCGTGCGCTTTGAAAGGCCGAAACATGAAATATAAATACAGTACACCGATCAATACATAAGCAAACTCAAAAGAGCCGGATACACACATGGGTCCAGGACTCAAAGGAAGCAGACACAGCACGATTCCGGAAAAAGACACCAAGTCACAATGAAGGCAGCTCAGAAGGACAAGACTTCCAGAGAGTGTAAGGAATAGAAAATAGCCACAGGGCTGTGTTCAATAGACTGCCCGAAACCTATTGACCTTATTGCCTTGAGTTTTTGCGTCCTGCCTGAGGCAACCGCTATCAAACATTAACACCATACGTACTGGACTGTGTCTCTATCCAGCCCTAGATAAGCCCTGGTCATTTGTCCTGCAGTGCCAGAGCACTCTAAAGGCACCGGAAGGGGGTGTCGTCGGGTTCTAGGTATTTTCTTTTCCCCAGATAACCCTTTGTCTGTCGCATTTTATGGTTGGCATCTCTTACAGCTGTAATGTCAGGACCCATTAGTGTGTCTCGGTGATGGCATGGAAAGACAGAAACTCCATACTCCAAATGTCATATGCTTTTGTCATCATGTTGTGAAGCCGAGGACGAGGCTTAGCGTCGCCACTTGTCATCAAAGTCATTCGGTGGCCTCAGCCCAGTCGCCGTCTATACAGAAACCCATATCATATGTATGATAATGACGCTTCCTCGCGAAACCAATAGTGTTCGAGGAGTGGGCTTTACGGCGGACAGCGGCCTTTAGATTATGTTCGTTATTTCGTGGGATTTGTGTTTCTGGTTTGAGGATAGAGAGCGCAGGCTTTAATTTGAAGCTAAGATTAGTTGCCATTGGTCAGCATGAAGGTTCACATACAGTAATATTCCAAGGTGATCCCTTCATAATTTCTCACGTTCCTGATCCGTGCTCTCCGCTCTAATATTTCATAATTAGGCGAACCCATCAGGTAGACAATTTCATTTTCAATTAAAACTCTTCGCCCCTCGTGACCTTGAGCATAGCAGGGGAGCGCTGCATATAGACTGCTGCTTGGTATGGACCGGTCCGGGCACCATTTAAAAATACTTTTTAATTTAGGTTGAACCCCTCAGCATCTAATCGGAATGCTTGTTCACCTTCATGGAGGCTGGGAAAGTAAATTAAGGTGGACAGAGTAATATGTTAACATGATTTCTGAAAAATGTTAACATGATTTGGCTTCGAGATGTATTGGTGGAGTCGGCTGTTTGGATAGAGACACATATCACAGACTGGAAAGGATTGTGACTGATGTATGTGCACCATGTTTAAATGTACATGTACAGTTGTACATTTAAAAAGCCATGATATTTAATAGAATAACATGCAAAAAAATCTAGTCTGGCAATATGCATGCATTTCTAATATATTTTTTATGTGTGTGCATGTAAAACATATTCATTTCTGGAAAAAAGAATGAACTGTCTCTAAAGCCTGGAATACACTACACGATTTTTGCCCCGATTTTCCCCCGATTTTACAGGCTGAACAAGTTGACGCTAGTTGAGGAAAGTCAGAGCCAGTCTGCAGATTACAGCTGACAGATTCCACAGAAAATCACGTAGTGTATGATGGTCACAGACTCCGATTCCATCCAGTCGGAGAATATCAAACATGTTTGATATTTTCAGCCGATTTTAGAACACTTGAGCCTCATTCAGACTGTCAGCCCAAATCCGATTTTTGTGCAAATCCGATTGAAATCCGATCATATTTAAATAGTCTGAACGGCAATGAACTAGAAATCCGATTTGTGCAAATCCGTTTCGAGCTACATTCGTATGTGGTTTGGAATCCTATTCAAATCGCATTTCTGGAAATCCAATTTAGTCTGGACGGTCAGATCGGATTTAGCGTAGC
>JAFVLL020012632.1:0-57608 GCA_021397915.2 Tor tambroides | reverse complement strand
AAAACTGGAAAAAAAAAAAAAAAAAAAAAAAAATTAAAATATGGATTTAAACAGTATAGTGACATGTTCATCATATATTGAGTTGTTGTAAATTATCATTGTGCTTTATTTGAAATCTGAAATACTCAGGTTTGGTGTTTTCATGATGAGTTTATACACCATGTCCTTAATTTGACCTGAAGTGTGAGATTTAAGTGGCTTGACACATTTGCCTCAAAACCATTTTAGAAAATGAATAAATGAAATTCATTGAGATGACTGAATGTCACATGACGTCTCAGTCCACAGTTGAGTGAGCATGACTAGTACGACTTCTGCAGATGTTATTGATGACACCATTTGTCAGTCAGAGGAACATTTGTTGCTCTCTCATATCTCGTGGGATCTTCAGTTGTGTTTATAGAAGTAACTTGATCTCAGATAATTGCTTATCTACAGTAAAAACATGTTATGATATTAATGTGTAAAAAACAAATAGCTCAATAGAAGAATGGTGAAAAATAGTGGTGTTGAGATCTCTGATTTTTGGTTGCAGACTCCACTGGTATTTTGGCAAATCTGAGCTCAGTTTGAGACCTCAAAAGGAGAAACATGAGATTACTGTTTTTTCATCAGGGCACTCTTCGTGAGGCTTTCTGAGAATTTGATCTCAAAGCTCCAGCTTTCCTTTCCTACCATTTAATGCTGAAATGTTAAAGAAAGCTCAGGTATTTTTGTTACTGGATTTCATCGATGAATTCATTTAAGGTTGTTGATTAAGTACATGCTTCACAGCATGGTTAATCAAAGTATCCTTTCAAGTATAATACTACAATATACAGTAAGCAGATTTATTATATTTGAAAATATGGCTCCAGTTGTGAGGACAGTTAAATGAGTGAAACATAGACCTAAAGGAAGATTGATTCTTGTGGTACTGGTGTACACAAGGATACAGGATATCTTAATAGAGTGGATGGATGAATATAGATGAATAAGGTCACACTTTATTTTAAGCTGCAATTCTCACTATTAACAAACCATTAACTATGTCTTTTGCCTCAATAAACTCCTAATTTGCTGCTTATTAATAGTTAGTGCGGTAGTTTTTAAGTTTAGGTATTGGGTAGGATTAGGGATGTAGAATATGGTCATGCAGAATATGTGCTTTATAAGCAGGGGGGGACTTAACCAATAGGCGAGGTAAGCGGCTTAGGGCCCTGGGGGATCAGGGGGCCCCGTATGCTATTCGCAAAACATATTTGATAAATGCACCAGTATGTATTTGTGTTATGGAGTGCGTCAAATGTTCACTCACCACTCGGTGAGTTTTTGTCAGGTGTGGAGTTCTGCAAGCTTGTGAATCCTCTCATTATAACAACATGTAGATAAGATGTAAATAAGAGATTGATTGTGCAGAGAGCTTATTAACGGAATGTCGTGAGATCGCGATGAACTGAAGGGATTGACATCTTTCAGTGATTATAGACGGAGCGCTCTTTGCACACATTCTAAGCTGTTTTGACTGTCTCAGAACAGTTATATTCACCTCAGTAAAGAAATTATTGTGTTTCAAGTCATGATTTTATTTGTCTTAATGTTTCAAAATGACTCTTGTCATTTCAAATGCAAATGAACTATAAACTAAAAATGCATATAAATACATGAATGCAATGACTGGAGATTTTCGCTTAATAGATTACATTTTCGATTTCTTTCTCAGCAAACCCTATCGTATGCCTTAAGAACACTTGGAATACAGAATGAGTTGCATGGAATAATTTTTATGGTATTTTAATCCTTTTTGGAAAAAGATTGAAGAAGTTACATTTACATTGACATTTAGTCATTTAGCAGACACTTTTATCCAAAGCGACTTACAAATGAGGACAATAGAAGCAATCAATTGTAGTATTAAAACCTCAAATCACTAAGTCCGCCCCTGTTTATAAGTACTAATAAACAGCCAATATGTTGATAATAGGCATGCTAATAATCAACTTGTTAATAGTTAGAATTGGTCCCTATATTAAAGTGTTACCAAATAATTTTTTTACAGTCAGTGATATTCAGGAGGTTTGATCCATGGTCATTTTTTTCTTGTTTCTTTTGACAACAAACTTCGATGAAACCCTCAGCCAGTTCTACTTTTCTCTAGTGTGAATGACATGACATAAGTGTGGGATTTCCTGTGAAATCCTTCCCAACAGCTCTAAAATATAAATCTTTAGTATAATCGGTAACAATTTATTTTAGGGTCTCTTAACTAGTTGCTTATTAGCATGCATATTACTAGAATATCAGCCATTTATTAGTAGTAATTAAGCACATATTAATGCCTTATTCTACATCCCTAATCCTACCCAACACCTAAACTTAACAACTACCTTATTTACTATTAATAAGCAGCAAATTAGGAGTTTATTGAGGGAAAAGTCGTAGTTAATAGTGAATAAGTGTTCCCTATTCTAAAGTGTTACCATAATCATTAAGTTTATCTAAGTGTATTTGGGTAAAGTCATGATTTGTAATTTGGATTTGTTTAGCAATTTCTTATTAATAACTAATTAATAATTAATAATAATTTCTAAAATTCTGTTAAAATTGAATGTATTATCATGTTAAATATAATATGAATTAAAATACATTTAATATAATACTGTAAATTAAGCCAATGTCTTTTATGTTTGAAACATTTTAATAATATTTTACATCTATTTTTTTTTTCATATAATTGTCCTACAAGCCACTTACTCAATTAACAACTTTTCCTGTAGAATTTTCGCATTGCTTTTATTTACTAACATTTGAGTTTTGTCACTCTCCTGTGCCCTTGTGTTTGGTTAAATCTTATTTCTTTCTTTTTTTTTTTCAGACGCCTGTAAAAAGTTGCTCATATTACCTCCCCCTGACTCTATCTCTTCTCATTATGTATCAGCAAAGTTTCATCTCTCTCTTTCTTTAGAAGTCAGATCAAACTAGACCACAAAAGCACATCTTCTTCCTCTCATGATCATTTACATAATCGTCTCACAGATACACGTCTCACACACAGCATGTATCACATCTTCAGTCGGGCCATCACACGTATTCATATTCAAAACCCGCCCTGGCGACAGGGAAATAATCCGCCACTGACATCAGGGGTTCCCTAGTTTTTTGGTTGTTCGGAAGGGCTTACCAGCTCCTAAGCTGCAGTGAAGTTTAATTAGCGGAGTGAGATATCTACTCTTAATTAACTTCAGCAGGAAACAGCCGCTCAGCTCCAGACCTGAGCTCTGTCTTATAATTAGCCCATCTGTTTAAAAAAAAAAAAACATAATGATCAAACATCAAACCAGAGTTCCACCGAAACTGAAATCAAGATAAGCTATCAGAGAAGGTAGAGAAGAAACCCCCAACAGTTAAACAGAAGCTTTCTAAATGGGCTCTGTGACCGCTAAAGAAGTTTTGACCATATCAAGGTTATTGGAGAATAACATAAACTTTCTGTTTTGTAGCAAGAGCAAGAATATGATTCATGAAATGTGCATCAAGGGAAAATAAAGTAGAGTGTTAAGAATTAAATGAAATGCTCTTGGGGCTAGAGCTGTTTCACTAACAGCTGATGCATGACTGTTGCTCCTCAGAGTCTTTTTATTGCTTTTGCTCCTGTGCATTATGTACAAATAGTGTTAGTACCACTTATGGCTCATAATGAAGTTTTATCCCAACCAAAATAACCTTCTCTCTCTCTGTAATCCACTTTTGAATATGCAAAAGGAATTTCATTGTGCCCAAAAGTGTCTCCATCCCCCAAACTTTTCTGTGTGGAAATACACCTTTGCATAAGCTCAACTGCTTTCCAATGCATTCTGTGACATTCACATGACAGTAACATATTCCCTTGACAATGTATCTAGTGCATCTCTGTGATTTAGTTAGAGTAACATATATTCACTACTAACTAAGAGTTTTCCCGTCAATAAACTGCTAATTTGCTGTTTATTAATAGTTAGTGAATTGTTTGTTAAGTTTAGGTATGAGGTAGGATTAAGGGACCTAAAATATGGGCATGCAGATTGAAACATTAATATGTGCTTTAAAAGTACTAATAAACAGCCAATATGCCAATATGCATGCTAATAACTAGCAGGTCCCTAATCTAATAGCCGCGTAAATGTAGTTTAATGCAGTTCAAATGTAGTTCAGTAGAACGTACATACATTACAATGAAATGAAATATTATATCAAACAGCACTGCGTCTTTCTCTGACCCTGCATAGAGCAATGCAACTGAAATCTTCCCAGACCCAGAAACGTAGTAATGACATGACATAAGCTACAAGAATACTTTTGGTGCACAAAGAAAACAAAAATAAGGACTTTATTCAACAATTCTTCTCCTCCAAATCACGTCTTCCACCATTACCGAGAGTACCTCTGCACGTAAATAACGCATGCGTGTGATGCTGCTGATGTACAACACACATGCACTGCGCCTTCTATACATGCAGAAGCAAAGCATGCGTCGCGCATGTGTCGTAATACTCTCCATAATGGTGGAATAAGTGATTTGGAGGAGAAGAATTGTTGAAACACTCATTTTCTTTTCTTTTTTTTTTAGCCATTCTTTAGTTGGTATCACGTTTGATCTTGAAGTCATGAACTGCTGCCCTGACATTCTCCTGTATAATGTCTTGATACAGTTCATAATTTAAGGGTGTCAGTGATTGCAAAGTGTTCAGACCCTGAGGCAACAAAGCAGCATTAAACCTTTATACTCCTCTACCATGATTCACAGATGAGGTTTTGGAGTGGGTGTGCAGTGCCTTTTTTCCTCTAAACAAAACGCTGTGCATCGTTGCCCAAAAAACCCCCTTCAAATTTAACTAAAATGTCCAAAGAACATTTTCCCATTCTTCTGACACTGTTTTTTTTTTTTTTTTTTCTACTTGTTGTCCTTTCAGGAACACCAATCAACAAGTGTTTTTCAAGTGTTTTTCTGGTAGTGGACACATGAGCTAAGACTTCTGCAGTTTGTAATGTTTTCTGGAGGTATTTTTCTGCCATATGGATCAAAGCATGGCTCACACTAAGCTTTTGGAGCAGTTGTAACAAAGAGGGTTGCTTACTTTTTCCAGCCTGCCCTATTAATAATCATACAATGTCTTCAATAAAATTTTGAAGAATACAACTGTTTGTCTGTTATTATTGCTTTAGTCAGATTATGTTAGTCTGTAACTGTGACTTAGAAGAAGATCATAAGATTTTATTAGTAATCAGTGCAGACATCTGGGCATTTTCAAAGGGTTCACAAACTCATTTTTTGCCACAATAAATATAAACACTATTCTAAATAAAATAAATAAAATGGAGTTGAGTGAGAACTGGAAGTGGATAAAATTGGGTACATTTATCACACACAAAAAGCAATTATTCTAAGTGAATAATTGGACATAATTTGAACTGCTCAAGCAATTAGTATCCTTTATTTGGGATCTTAGCAATTCAAGCTTTCGTTGGTTAGCTGGTGATAAGTATCAGCCACACTCTGCAGTTCAGAGGACACGTGTCTAAACAAACTACGCAGCCTCTCATTCCAGACGTTGGCCTTCCAAACGTCTACGTGTGAGATCTAAAGGATTGAGATGGACCCTCACCGCAGGACTAACTTCAGCTGTTTGTAAGCGTGGCATGAGAAAAGCTCATGCTGTTATTTTAAGCTGCACCTTCAGCGATCAACCAAATCCCATTGGGTGTTTATCAGTCACTGATGAACCAAATCCCGTCAGTGCCCCATCCTCATAGCAAAGCAGCGCTAGAGAAAGCTTTCACTACAATTATGTATATTTTATGTTCTGTAATTTTATAATACATTTATTTATAAAATAAATTTTCTTGTTCTGTTTTCTTATAATTTATATTATCTTTTCTTTTCTAAATACAATTTCTAATTTTAAATATTTATTTATAATGAAGCACAAAGGGATACAGAGATGGATAACACAGCTTCTGTTAAAAAATATGACTGGATAACAATGTCCAAAACATACATGCATGCAATACACTGATTCAGAAAGCAAAGTGACAGGTGCGCCACAGACTTTGGAAAAAGGATTTTCTGTGGACTTAGCTAATAGTTTTGTCTTGTATTTGGCAGAAGTGGGGTTGGGGAATTGGAAGCACTAAACGTTTGATAGACACATCAAGTCTTGCTAAATCCAGACTTTTCAGAACTTACATTGTAAAGCAGTAATGCATTTGATGATCTCACAACTCAATCAATAGAGTGCTGACATACTAATCATTCATAAAGCATGTCTGCTCATTTAAACACCGCTCTTATATTGTATATGTGTTGTCACATGGACTCCCAGTCCACTTGTGCTGACAAAATGCCAAGGTGGCAAAGACATTGGCTGACAGCTGGGAGAGATATCAAGTGTGTGTCTGTGTCATCAGTCCACCAAACACACACCTTGTGTATTATAGATGATCTAACCAACATATTTACATCAGTGCATCCATGTGATTATTAAAATTCCTGCACACACAAATAACTCTAAAATTCTCACGAGCTGCCTGCATTTAATCCTCCATAGTAGATATCCATAGATATAAATACATCTGAGCCCACGTTTGTGCATGTGTGTGTGTGTGTGCGTGCGTGCGTGCGTGTGTGTGTGCGTGTATGTGTGTGTGTGGTTTAAACACAATGGTTCAGGGGCCACAGTGTACATGATAGTGAATGTATTGTGCCACAGCTGATCCTTTCTCAGGATATAACATCAAACTTTACCCTACATAAAATCCAGAAAGAGAAATAGGGGGAAAGAGAGAGGAGAGAAGCAGTGAAGCAGATAAAGACAGATACAGAGAAATGAAAGAGCGTGAGAGAGAGAGAGAGAGAGAGAGTATGGAAATGACTTGTGTTCTTGTTGTATAGAACTGACATCAAAGCAAAGTGACAGGTACGGTTGCGCAGAGCAGCGAACGCCCTGGGTGAAATCTGACACACAAATCTCATTTCGCACCCCGCTCTGTCCGTCTCTGTCGGATTCATCCGTATGTAAGCTAAGCGGCACACATTCAGAGCATGCTAAATATTATATTCCCTTTCCTTGTTAATGCAAACCCCACCACCAACAGCCGTTAGACATCTCTAGAGATCATTACTTCTGCAACCTTACCTTCAATTGATCAAAGCACAGGCCAGTTCACACATGACAGACGTGTTCTGTGTTCAAAAGAGGATACTAGATTACTGCATAGTGTGCAGTATGTACTGTACACTGCCTTCTAGTTTAAAAGAATGTACATGAAACAGCGGTCATTTATGTAGCAATACATTTGAACACAATTTTCAAACATTAGTCAAATACATTTGTTGTGACAATCACATTAGGTTGCATTTGAGGGGAATCCAGTTATCATCTTGGAAACATAAGATGATGATGATGATGATTTAAAAAATATTTTAAATAATAATTATTTTATTTTATTTTATTTAAATTTTGGCAGTTAAAAAAAGAGAAAGAGTTGATAAAAATTACAGCTATTATAGCAAACTGGCCATTTGTCACACTGGAAATGGAACATCAAATTCAGCATATTGCACTGAAGGATGCACCATTGTATAAAATAATACAGTAAGTCATCTGGGTATTCTATGCTTTGCATACAGTGCACAATATACATATGCAGTGAAAAAGAGCAACAGTAGTATTATCTCTAGCTCAGGTCTGAACTTTAAATAGTTAAAGAGATTATAATTAAATAATTAAAGAGAGTCCACTTTAGACATTCTACCAACTATAAGTAAAGTTGCACCTACATGTCAATTAACTCTCATTAGAGTACTAGTAGACTGTTAGGGTTAGTAGAATAAGTTGACATGTATTAAGCAGACAGCAGATATTAAGGAGCTAATGCTAGTTGACATGTAGATGCAAAATTACTTAGTAGAATGTCTAAAGTGGACTACTGAAATAAAATGTAACAAAATCTTCTAGATTTCCATTTAAAGTAATTAACCCAAACAACTAACCCTAAACCAAATCCTGACCCTAATCCTATAGTACATTTTGTTCATATATTACTCTGTACTTACGTTGTAATTACACTGTAACAAAGACACCTTAAAATAAAATGTAACCAGCACCACTGATGATCTTGCTGAACTAAAAGTAAATATTGGTCAAGAGTAGATGCACAGGAAGTAAAAGAAATGATGACAGCGTGTCTGTGGATAGCCACACTTCACAGTCAGAAGGGAATCAATAAGGTGAATCTTGACCGATTCAGGGACACTCTGTAATGGTTTGAAGGGCAATTTAACATAAATCAATCCTTTCTCCTATGACTGGAAAAACAAAAACATGCCAAAAGTGAACATGCATCATACATTTATCATGGTGCTCGCGTAGGAAATGCAATTTTGAGTCTGCCTTGGGCCATTTCCCCATCCAGTTCACCTCCAGCTCCCATCAATTTCTGTCCTTTCTCAGCTATCAATAAATATTGTCCACACTGTCCCTACTGTTTTAGCAAGAAAGATTTATACTGTCAGTCTCATCATTAAAAAACTCCTTGTGTGCAATATTTCTTACAATATATTTTATAGTAACCAAAAGCTCTGTGTAAAGAATAACAGACCATTTAATATATTCATTGTAAATCTTCCCCTCTACTGTAGTGTATCACCAATGCCGTCTCTCACAAACCTATATATATGAATCCAGGAAAACGTGGATATTGAAGATGCCATCAGGGTGATTTAAGAGCTACGACAAAAGGGGCAATTGTCATTGAATAACAATTTCCATCTTTATTTGTGTTTGTTGCTCACACAAAGCTCATCATATGACTTCAGAAGATGTGGAATTGCTTCTGTTGAGTGGATTACTTTTATCATGTTTTTTACACTGGGTCTGTGATGGATAAAAGAAGTCAAACGGGTTTAGAACAACACTTTAGGGGGTAAAGCATGATAATTTTTTTTTTAGCAGCAAATGGCTAAACTCAATACAAATTTAAAAATGATCAACCCCTTAAAACTGACTTTTATTAGAATTACAAAGGCTGAACCCTAAAAACAGACCACATATTGCCAGGTAATGCTTCATGATCGTAATGCCAAGATCAGAGTTTAATGATGATGCAAATCTGAGATCAGTGTAATTAAGGTGAAAAAGATTACGGTAGTCCTGTCCTCTGAGAGTCGGAGGAAAAGAGTTACTTTGTGTGCCTTTATGAATGTGTGTACTGTTTCAGCTCAGTTTTCACATTTTGTCACAGTCCATACTTTAACTTTTTGTTTCACAGTCACAGTGCTTAATGCACAGACACAGTTTATCACTAACAGCCATGTATAGACACTCTGTGTGCTCACCGGACATGTGGAGAGGCTTGCTGGAGGTATTTATAGCCAGACTTTACATTCTCCCGTCACTAGAATGGGTGGACCATCAAGGCATGTGACAGCACACAGTGTAACTCAGGGTTTCCCAACCCCGCTTAAACTCTTCCTAATCAAACACACCTGATTCAGCTCATTAGTAGAGACTCCAAGGCCTGAAATGGATGGGTCAGATAAGAGAGACCTCCAAAATGTGTACTGCTGATGAGGTTAGGAACCACTGGTGTAACTGATCACCATATGTTTGTTACATAATTCATCTGATCTGTTTCTTAACAGATGAAATCTGTACATGACTGAGCAAAGGACAGATTCCACATTCATAACGTTCACTTTCATCTCCAAAAATATCTAATAAACTATAACTAATAAACTAGCACCGGTTTATTGGGTCAAAAAAACAAACAAACAAACAACATAGTTTGTCATATTGATAAAAACCATAAAACCCATGAAAGAGGTTTTTTTTTTTTTGTTGTGAAAACAATTTAAAAAATCTATTTAAAAAAAACTATAAATATATATCATATAAAACAAAAACATACAAAATACACATTATACAGACTATGCTGCACACAAGCATGGAACGGCACATGGAGGAGTCCAGTCATAAAATTGTAATTGCTATTCTTACCTTACAGAGAGACTTTGGTGGTGGTCCTTATGTCCGATGCCAGTTTATGGAAAAATCTGAAGTCTGTGAGCCATCAGATTTGAATAACCAAGTTTGTTTTGGATGGTAAGAAACTAGAAGAGGATGAGGAGAGAGGAAGAGGTCGAGAAGTCATTGTGCGGGAGCTAACGGTAACTCTGCCTGCTGCTACACAAATCACAGCGGTGCTATGAAAGATTCACTCTCTCGCTCTTACTGTCTCCCTCACTCTCTCCTGCTCTCCCCCACCCTCTTTCTGTTTCTATCCTTCCCTCTCTCCTCCTCCTGTTCTTGTAACTAACACTGCTCTTTGTGTATGACTGTCTGTGATTGTCACATGTGAACCGGTCTAATGCCTCTCATTCCCATCCTCTCAAGTCTACTATAGGGCTTGCATGACTGCTCCTTTTTTATAGTTAACTAGTCGCTCAGAGAAGTATTTGACTAGATGGTAGGTCTGTGTTTACTCATTTGTAAATGAGCCACAGTCCAGCATGCGGCTTCAGCGGTCTTTGCTGTTTCTGTCAGGTCGGGCTGTTGAGAGTGTGTGAGTGGAGAAAACATCCACACAGCTGAGATGATACGCTTGAGAAATCAAAGTGTGGATGTTTCCATTATCTGTGTCCTCACTTATAGTTTCTACCAGCCTCTGGGCAACACTTGATTATTATTTTCTGGGTGGTTTGCAAGAATTCTGGCTTCTTTGTGAACTCTCCAAATAAATTCAGGTCCTATACAATATCTCTATACAGTACGCATAGGGTTCGCTGTATTTTCACAAATTTGGTTACTTGCAAAGGAATTTCCCTTTGAGTTATGTCATCTGAATCCACTGGGAAGCTGTTCTTTTCAGTGTTATAGTAGTATATAATTGATATACTATTATCCAACTTATTTTTCAATGTGGAAGTAAACCATTTTCTGTGAATGTGCGAGACTTCCGGTTTATTAGCCGCTGCAGGGAAATAACGAGAAGAGTAACAACGTTCAGTTAAAGTTAAAACAGTCTGCACTACAAACCAGTGTGTTCATAATAATATGGTAAGACACACTAATTTGCAATTTAAAACAGCAAAACGAGCTGTTTTGTACAGCTAAAAATAACTGGATGCAGATGACACCGGAAGCCAGACTCATAAAATATACAAATGGCTGAGCCCGCTTATACGGGAAAAATAAGGTGGATATTTTTTGGCCACGTTCACACAGCAGCAGAATACGGTTGTCAGTACTATAGGCTATGTTCACACTGTCAGTTTTTGGGATTGACAACCGCATTTTCTTTACAGGTGTGAGTCTCGAAATGTCTCGTTCACACAGCAGCTTACAGTTGTGTTTAGAATACTGTCTGTATGAACGTGCAACGGGAGTCAAGCCCGTATTCCTTACCAGTGACCAAAGTAAAATCAAAGATGGCAACATCCATAAAACTGAAAGTCTTAGCACTTTCTGACACGACAAGAGTCCAGTCGAGCCGTGAGTTCTTCATCAAATCTTCATTAATTGACAGCAGCTTTTAAAATTGTGTGGAGAGCGGAGCATTTGAATCGCTCGCAGAACACAAAACTGACGGGAGCGGCTCCAGTGGAAAACTGACTGGATGTAAAACTTTCAGATGACACGCAGCTCATTTCTCCATCACTATATGTTACCGAAAACACGAAACACAGGGTAGACACGCGTTTGTGCGGCAGAGCGGCTCTCTTTCTCACTGTATGACGTGGCAGACAACTAGTTGTCCAGTCCTGTTCCGTTCACACAGCGCGTGTGTTCCCGAGAATGCGGTTGTGAGTCCTGAAAATTTACAGGTGTAAGTTCGGGTATAGAATGTGATTGTCACCCCCATAAATAACTGAACTGTGTGTGAACGTAACCGTATTAAAGGTATCATAGGTGATTGTCTTCAGAAACATTTTTTGTTATTCTGGTTGAAAGTCTCTTCACATCCTGATAGCAATCATTAAGTTAAGTGGTCTAAATGTATTTATTAGTGCTGTCAAACGATTAATCGCGATTAATCGCATCCCAAATAAAAGTTTTTGTTTACATAATATATGTGTGTATACTGTGTATATTTATTATGTATATATAAATACAAACACATGCATGTATATATTTAAGAAAAACATGTTATATTTATATATTAAATATATTTTTATATAATATAAATTATATGAATATAAATATAAACTTTTAAATACATGTAAATAAAATTAAAATATATAATGTATGTGTGTCTTTATATATACAAAATAAATATATACAGAAGACACACATATATTGTGTAAACAAAAACTTTTATTTTGGATGCGATTAATCGCGATTAATCGTTTGACAGCCCTAGTATTTATCTGTATTTATATATTCTGTGGAAGGTGTAGGACCAAGAACAAATTATTTGAATCAAATGCTCGGTCCGAGTGCTTAATTTTCTCCTACCTGCCTGTCAACGTATGTGTTTGCATACCTCTACAGGCACCCTGTTCGCGCAGACACGTATTCACACGCAGCGCCTGTCGAGACGCTGCTGCAGACAGAGCCGGTAGTCGGCAGCAAACATCAACAACCCGATCTTCCTTCCTCCTGGTATTGTAGTATTGTCTAACTGTGCTATAAAAGTTTTCTCACCGGTGAATGACACATAGCCAGCGGTTCCCAATTGCAGTCCACGCGCTCCCCACTCTGCATTTTTTGCATGTCTTGCTTAGTTAACACACCATTCAGATAACCAGCTCGTTAGAAGAGAGCTATCGCGTATGAACTGTGTCTCGAGCTGATATGTTTCCTACATAGTGTTCATTGCTCCCTACCCCTGAGCAGGGAAATCCGTTGAAGCTACTTCACTGAACATTCATTCACGGATTGCACTGGCGCAGCATCTTCACAGAATAAATTACTAGAAGTGTGAGCATATACCTCTGTAAATAAATACCATTTAAATTCACGTCTAGCACACTTTAATTGCCCTTTGTATGGAACATATATGCTTGCTTTGAACTGGACCGTTGATGTAGCCTATTGTAGTAATTTAATGTCTCTGGTATTCTGCTCTTTGAGCGTATGTGTGTTCAGGGGGCGTGGTTTTGGACGGCGATTGCAGGGAGGGTGGGACATTCGCTTTCAGTGCTATCAGGCTAAAGTTAGCATTTTCCGAGATCTCCAACGGCACCTTTAAGGACATATTAAGGAAAACACGCGCTGTGTGAACGGAACAGGACTGGACTACTAGTCGTCTGTCACGTCATGCTCGCGGCTCGATTGGACTCTTGTCATGTCAGAAACTGACAGTGTGAACGTAGCCTTTGTTATTAATTGTATTAGACTGCATTTTTAAAATATTTAGTTTTCTATTGAATTTTAGTTAAAATTTTAGTAGTTTTATTGTTTGTTTTTTTTGTCAGTTTTATTATGTCTATATAGTTTTCTATTAAAGCTGCAGTCTGTAAGTTTTGCCTCTTTGTCGCCATCTCTGTTGGAAACCTGGTATTGCAGCCATGTGCGGAATTATCTTTATTACGTGGGCTGTACTCTGTCACGGCTGCAGCGCGGATGAATCTAATGTTTTGAGGTGAATGTGTAGCTGTCAGTCACCACACCGGTGTGAATCAAACACTTAGTAATCACAGATTCTAGCCTATGTCTTGGAATATATGACCCAAATCAGAATGTTCACCGTATATTGCCATCTGAAGAAGTTAGTAACAAGTCTTCCACGTTTGTTCTGATCAACTGAGGAAAAAAGCATTACAATAAATCACGCTACCAATGGTGATTAAATCTAACGATCGGTTAGCTCAATTCACATCAAACCGTGCAAATTGTTATTATTGTTATACTTTATTCTCAAATTATTAATGTTAACAACATCAGCATTACGTGACTATGGGTATAGTGTGTATTAGCGTGTAGATTTCAACTTCTGTACAGTCTAATCTCTAATTGTCATGCCATTCGAATTTCATATTAAGAAATTCTTTTAACCCAAAAAGCAAGCTATACTCCCTTCGAACTGATTTTCTTTAGAATACAAATCTTGTGTAATCCCAGGCTATCTGTAATCAGAAGCACGTTTAAAACTGGAATATAATTTAATTTGATTCACACGTGTTTCATAAACACATAATCTTTTCTGGATCACAATCAAAATAGTTTTAGTTTATTTAGTTTTAGTTATTTTAGTTATTTAGTACTAAAGGAAAATGAGAAATGTTGCCTTAGCAACTAGATGAAATAAAATGTTTTCATATTCTATTTCAGATAATGTTTATTTCAAATAATGATTTTTTTATATACAGTTTTAGTTTCACAATATAAAAAATAATGTTAACAATAATAAATAAATATTTAATTCATTCATTCATTTTTGTGCGTTTCATTTTTCCGGTTTAGCTTTGGGCATTTTGTCTTTGAACAGTATAGAGAGTGGATATGAAGCAAAGTGAGAGAGAGAAAGGGATGAAATCAGAAAGGCTCCCTAGCCGGGAGACACCCAAAGCACTGCGTCAGAGTGCTTCCCCTAAGTCTAATGGCTTCGACCATGGGGAAGAAGTTGATGGATAGATGAATTTGCCTACAGGTGTTGCATGTATAGAATAGACCTATACGGCAACACACCAACTAGGCACAACTAATAATCGCCAAATGGGCTAACATATGTTTCTTGTTCAGTTATAATGTTGCTATAAAAAAATAATTTACTGTATAGTCAGTCTTGATATAGTCAGCTGTGAAATGGTGGTACCCTTGTACACCGTGAAGTCATAAGCATAAGAAAACCACTGTGAGACTCTTTTCCCTGAAGGCAGGTGATCACAATACAAACCATTAGAGAGGCAATTCTCATGGCGATTATGATTCCCACTGCAGGGACTCTTGGGAATCTAAACAGTATAAGATTATAAAAAGCAAAATCAGAACCTCAGAAACCACTTTAACCTCTAGAAATTCACAACATCAAGTTTACACTTGGTCACTATTAGGCCTTTAAAGGGTCACAAACTTCAGGTAACCCAATTTCACAGAAAGTCATTTTCCAGAAAGAACCTTTAATATCTTTGTAACTCGTTTGCACAAAAGTTTCTTTTTGTAGGTGACGAAAAATGGTGAAACCAAAAATGCTTATTTTTCACTCTTAATAATAAAGGTGCCAAAAGTGCACCATTTTAAATAGTTTAGAAGAACAGGGGTGCCCAATCCTGCTCCTAGAGAGTTTAGCTCCAACTTGTTCTAACACATCTGCATGAAAGTTTCCAGGAGTGAACCCAAAGAACTTGAACAACTGGTTCAGGTGTATTTAATTGGGGTTGGAGCTAAACTCAGACAGTGGTCCTCTAGAAGCAGGATTGAACACTCATGCCAGAAGAACCATTTTGGGTTCCCCAAAGAACCTTTCAATGAACCACTCTTAAAAGAACCATTTTTTTATTTTTGTGAAGAACATTTTAATAATCTGAAGAGCCTTTAGAGCCACTATAAAGAACATTTTGTGCAAATAAGAGTCTCCATGGATGTTAATGGTTCTTTCTGCAGCCATAAAGCTGCTTTTCCACTGTCAGGCCAAACCATTCTTGTTGCTTAACCGTTCCATTCCATGCTGATTCTGGTCTTGCCTTATAGTTTCAAAATGTTTTCATTTTCTACTGTGGGGTTGATAACAGAGCTCGTACAAATTAGCCAACTAATTAGAGAACTGTGCAAAGAACTCCAATTTCAGGCCGAGAATGGTTTGCAAGCAGGCTGTGCTGAACTGAGCATTCCTTACCATTCTTAGAACCATTTGACCTGACAGTTAAAAAAAAAAAAACACCTATTGATGCCAATAAAGAATCTTATTTTTTAAGAGTGTATGACATCGCTGTAAGAAACCCTTTTAGACAGCTTTATTATTAAGAGTATGTGCATTGATCAGAACAACTTTCCAACAGTTTCCAGGTCATTCGAGTCAAGAAAATGAGCTGAAGAGGCTCTAAATGACTCAGTGTAAATAAGCTTTCCTCTGGGGTGATTGAAGCATTGTTTATGTCATGCGAATATGTGCAACACACACATACAGTGTGCTCTGGTACAGAGACACAATAACAGAGCAAATCGTAGGCATGAGTTGATGCAAACCATATCCGTAGCATTGCCATATTCAAGACCAAACTAGTGGTCTTGAATATGCCCTAACCCTAACCCTAACCAAACTAGACCAAACCCTAACCCTAACCCTAACAGCAGAAAGGTTTTGTGGTCTGTGTGCATATGATCTGCTCTGTGCTATTGTGTTTCTGACAAGACCAAGCTCCTAGGTCCATGACAAGACCAAGACAATGAAAATATGGTCTTGAGCTCCGACTCGGGACACCTCGTGGTTGAGTCCAAACTTGAATACTTCAACAGTGCTGTTGAAAAACCAATGTGATCTCATGATAATTTGTATGTATTTTACATAAAATGTCGTTCTACAAAACATTTACTTACCTTTTTACAGGCACTAAAATGTACAATACAACTGTACAATACAATACTTTTCAGCATTTAAATGTACAAAACTGACGTATTGATGACACCTAAAAACAAATCTTTATGAATATCGAAATTGCGGCACTAATTTTATTGTTGTTTTTAGTTGTCATATCAATGACCTCGTTTTCAGTTGCATTATTAAGTTGTTCTTTTACTTAATATGAAATGATAACATTTTGTTCTGTTCTGTGTAATTTTTGCTGCCAGCTTGTTTCCAAGAATAGGCCTACAATGTTAACAAGACTTCACTTTAAACCCTTAAAATAAATAACATTTCTGCAATCGTTTAACCTTTACTTGTCATGTAATGTTTACTTTGTTTGCCATGGGCCACATGAGTTTTCTCCGACATGCTGTGACTTACAATACAATTATAAAATAGACCAAAAATGCAACATAATTGCAAAATTGCAAAATGCGCTGTAATCCAAATCTTCCGAATCCATATGACTGCGAGAAAGACCCAAGTCCAAGCCTTTATTCTGCAATCTTCATCTCCATCCCGAGCAGCAAGTCCAGTGACCGTAAACAGCAAAGCCCATGCTGACTTCTTCTTCTAAGATTTGCAGCAGACTAGACACCTCAAAGGTGTATCGCTGCCCTCCTCAGTCCATTTGAAGAACTCTGCCTAGTGGTTAAATTCTCTCATAAAGTCCAGTGAGGTGTAGAAATTTTACAACAGCCTTTGTGGTTTCATAGTCCTTGTTATTAAGAATTGATTTTAAAGATAAAGAAACTCCAGATTTCAACAGCTCAGAAAACATGCTAATTCTTGCAGTTTGATGAATAACACACTCCATTATTACATGTTTCACAGATTCCACTTCTCCACATAAGCATCTGCCATCTGGATGCTTGCCAACCATTGCCAGCCCATAATTCAGTGCACAATGCCCCAGTCTTAATCTAGTAATCACCACACTATCCCTCCTCTCTAAATTTGTGATTGATGTGTGCTTTAGTGTTCACTGTATTTCGAATTTGTAACAGGGCGAGCGAGACGTGAGACGTGCAGATCCATTTGCAAGCTTTATTCCAAGATGTGGTCAAAAACACAGGCAGGGTCAAAACATCAGCAAACACGTATAACACAGGCAAGACAAAGAGTAATCCTAGGGCAAGCGTGGGTCTTTGATGGGCGAACAATATCCAGAGGGCTTGAGAAGAGGGGTAGTCCAATAACACGAGCAATAGTCCAATGAGGTACAAACTGCAAGACAAAGGTTAATCCAAGATACACAAGCAGGAATCATGAAACAGGGCAACACGAAATGACTAGACTAACTAGAACTGGAAACTAGACTCAGTAAAGCAGCTATCACTAGGTGAGTGATAAACACTAAAACAATCCTAGAGACTAAACAGAAACACAGAATGGTTCGGTAAGGCAGCTAACGCTAGGAGAGTGCTAAACGCTAGAACAATACTCGGCCATCTGAAAGAGGAAGTCCAAGGCTTATAAAGCGTGTCTGAATGGATTCAGCTGTGTAATCAGTAATCAGTGCCTTCAGCTGTGTGTGTGCAATCAGTGCAATAGATTATGGGAACCGTAGTCCGGAGTGACGTAAAAGTCTGTGTGGTGTGAGAGTCAATGTAAAGAGAAGACGACATCTGGTGGTGAGCAGATGGAAGGCTACGGACTGGATTCGTGACAGATTTAGTGTAACAAGAATTTCAGTTACTAGGTCTGATCTAGCCTCACTCTTTCTACCCTTAATTGTCATTAGTGGAATCTGAGCAAATAACATTTCTTCCAGGTCTTTGTTCCTCTACCCACCCAAGGGCTGATAAAATTGCTACAAGCTCTGTTGTGAAAACTAGGGTTAGGGTTAGGGCTAACCTAACCCTAACTGGTCCTATTGTGAGGTATTTCATTTGTGCTCTCTTATCCAGGGAGTTAATCACGCTCCCCTTCCTACCCCTTCCACCCCTTCTCTGAAACTCCCAGTTCATCTAACAAACTCCTGGCCGGATTTCTAAAATTAAGACTTTGAAGCTTAGACCAATAATTTAAGGACAGCTTATGCCTCATTAACTCCAATGTAGTCTCTTCCATTTCAACTAAGAGTGCATTAATTGGTGTTATTCTCATTGCCCCACTGCAAATTCTTAAGGCCTTAGCTTGAAGCCCACGATGACTGACTGACGCGCTCTTTACAAATTCAAATGTTGCCGCTTCAAATGACAGGTTTTACTGCAGGATAATCGAACGCTCATTAGCTCTTGCCTGCTTTGTCACAGATTGCGACATTCCGTGTGTCTGGTGAGGTGTTTGAATGATGCGCACGCCTTCACGGAGTGGATTGGGAAAATAATCTGGATAATATTTTCAGTGATTAACAATTTAAATTCTGGTCTGCACCTCACAAACCTACTGTATTCCACCAGAGAGGACTGTGGCTGCAACGCATTGTCATTTGGATTACTTTTGGTACTGCTTTTGACATTTTTGCAATAAATAAATTGTAATTGCACTTATCTGTCTGTCATGTTTATATATATATATATACACACTGTACAGAAATAGTTATGTTTAGAGGTAGGAGTGGGATTAGCGACTATAAAAATATTTTTAATGATATATTGTTACTAAAATGGTTATTTTCCTGCATATTTTGGTCAGTTGTGTTTTATATCCTTTTATATTGGCTATAAAATGGGTAGGTTAAGGTTTGGAGGTTGTTATGAAAGCAGGACAGGACAAGAGATGCAATGACGGTTAGTTTAATGATCAACAATGAGCATGAACTTCAGGCGAATGATAACACAGAAGAATGCAGCGGCGGTAGCGGAGACTGATCTTGGATGTTTCTTTACAGGAGAAGCAGGGATGACGGAGGGTAAGGGGAGACACACACCGCAGCCAAGGTTCGAGATACTGGGATCGCTGGAGCAGAGACACGGGGATCGCTGGAGCAGGCTTGTACTGGGGTTCCTAGGAGCAGGGAGATCAGGTAAGTGAATGTCAGGTAAGTCTTTCAGAATAATATAGATATCAGGTTGTGATAGCTTTGCAGTCCTCCTTCGTATAAACGAGACTGGACATCAAGAGCTGGGCGGTGTGTGTCTTTATAGTGATCAGTGATGAAGGTGGTAATGAGGAGCAGGTGAGTGTATTCAGAACTCAGGTGAGGGCATGCGTTGTGATTGGCTAGTGACAGAACCTGGCAGATCTGTGACAGAGGTAGGTTAAGGGGTCTAAAAATCTAAATTGCTAATTGATAAAATGATAACAATGCATTGTTACGAATATCATAATGATATAAAAGATGCGTGAATATTTTACTTTTTTAGCTAAAAATACGTAGTGATTTATATGTTTTAAACATTGAAATGTGTCTAAATTGTACGTTTTAGCATCAATAAAAATGTAAGTTTTGTGCTTGTAAATGTTATGTATTAACACTTACGTATAAACAATGAGACCAGGCTGGAAAAACAGTAGGCAAAAATTCCTGGATTCTGAAGTGTGAATTCAGACACTTTACCATCCCATTAAGCCACAGGAAAGAGGATTTATGAATGGCAGTGGAGGGACACAACTAATGCTGGCTGGCAGGTCATGAGATTTCATTCATTCCACCCATATTCATATTTTATAGAACATTCCTTTTTAACGGTTGTGAAATAAGTTCAAATTCAAATGTAGTACACAATTTTGGATGCACCGCATATAATTTTGTTGAATGTGCACAGCTAGTCTACCACATGGTTTAAGTGGACAGATACATTCTGCTGTAGTTTCCACTGGAATTCCTATTACAGAAGGATATCTATTTTGACAGCATATGAAATATGATATTTTCGTCTGCTGTGCTTGCATTGGATTTAAAACAGTCTCGAGGTGTAACCATTTTCGTTGATGGGTTCAGCAATGAAAAACTGGTTTGGTGGTTTTTTTGTGGTATCAAATATAATAGTTTCCAGGGGCCTGTTCCATAAAACAAGTTTACCAAATAAGTCAGGCTTATTTCAGTTAGTCTGACTTATTTTGAACCAAATAAACTGACAATAAGTCAGACTAACTGAAATAAACCTGGCTTCTTTGGTAAACTTGTTTTATGAAACAGGCCCCTGGTGCCAAACGATACTGTGATCACTTCTTTACAGCTCTGAAATAGGGGACGACTGCTATGTACACATCTTGGTCCTGACTCCTATCAACCTGAAGAATCGAAGGCTGCGCTGTAGAATGTGATGCATTCCTGATGATGAACGTGACTTTCACAAATGTCATAAGTTTTTGTTTACACGGTTGAAATAAAACCATCAACACGAGGGGCCATCACTGTTCACTGATAACACAGTAATCTGTTGTCACGTGTCACACATATGGGCACCCTGTATCAAAAGGTGATTCAGAGGGCAGAAGAAATAAAAACTTTGAGACGAACTGGAGAGCAGGAGAAAAAGCAACACTGATTACATAAACGTTGTCTTCTTGAGCTGATAAGAACACTATGTATGTCCCAATTCCCCACAACAATTAGCAGTTACAACAAGCAGAGATGATCTACAGAGACCAAGAAGGGAGAGAAGCAGAGAACGACAGAGTGCAATTACTGAAATAGATAAAAACGACATGCCACTCCATGCAAATGTGACTGCTGATTTCTGCCTTCTTCACCCGCAACTCCAACACACATATAGCCATCATGATTACATCACATGATTAACAAAACACAGTTGTAAAATGTTCAAAGACACCCAAAGACAGTGGCAGCAACAGCATGAGAGCAGAGTATCAGTGGGCTTTATCTCCATGAGGAAGAATGCAGCTGATTTCTTATGTCATAGAGCTTGAAGTTCTTTGATGTTTTGTTTTCTTAGTTGAAAGTTCAAAAACAAATGTCTTCACAGCAGCATGCCTGTATTTGTTCTTAAGAGTAGAAGTCTTTGTACTGGCTCAGCAGCTGTATGCAGATGTAGTCCACTTAGACCAAACCATCATCCCTTATAATACCATTATATTACTTTAAAATGTATTAAGTTGACATGACTGAACAACAAGTAAGCCATTCATAGGCTGACTTTCTGAAAAGTTTAAACACTGTGGCACCACCAGAACATGTTTATCTGTGCTCGGACATGATAACTGTTATCTAAAGCAATGGGATGGGATTGCACTTCATTGTTCATGCACTTACAGTGTTCTACTTGGAGTTAATATGGGTTAAGGTCAGGTTTATGGCTAGTACTTATAGTAGTTATTATCACAAGGACATAGAGCGTACATACAGAAAAAGACAGTGAAATGTTCGACCAATATTATTATCAATATTACTATTACTAAAAAGTAGAGAGTGTTACAATTTGGTGTGTAACTTGTTACCAGTTGATACCTAAACAATATGCTATAACTTCTCTAACCAATTTTAACTTGTTGGACAATAAAATAGGTGAGAAATCCAACTTACTTTGAAGTAGCGACCTGATCCATATCTAAAGACTTGACTGATGACTTTTTTGACATTGGCCAGTAACTGGTAAACACCTAGGAAGCCCACAAATCAGTCTGTTGAAAAGAGTCAGTACAAAGAGTCAGAAAAGAGTAGTCATTTTTAGCAAATGAACTAAACTCTCAAACATTATATGGAAGTAAGAAGCACCTCAGACATTTGCATAGAAATCTATCTTTGCAATTCTGGTGTCACATATTAAATTACACATGGCAGCTTTAATGATTATCTTGGGTAGCTTTTTCACTGGCTACTTTGGCTTCAAAGACACTAAGGCTGGTCCTGAGGCTGGAAGTGTGAATGGAATGAACAATATTAACTGTGAGACCTCAGGATCAGCACGTAAGACTTTAATGCAAGATATGCAAGTCTATGAAGGTAAGTATGGAAATTTCTTACATGTTTCATACTTTTAGGCAAAACCGTTAAATCCAATTTCTTAGAAAAGTAATAACACAAATCTCCTCAAAAAGCTATGTGATTTGAAGCAGCTGTTGCTCCAAAGGTGCAAAGTTTTAATAGATAGGAGTTTGTTAGTGGATAAGTTCCAGATGTTTTGAGTCATGATGATCATGAGAGAAATGGGCTGGATTTTTGCTTGTGCTGAGTTCCAATCCTGCTTTTCCCAGTAATGTCCTGCTCGCTCTCTAGTGTCTTTATCTTAAATAAATACATTTTAAAAAGTTATCCAGCACCTGTAACCACCTGTATGTGGTAAAAGCTGGTTGTGCCATCTTTAGCAGCAATACTTCACCTCCAATAACTGGAGGTCAGTCTTTCACAGAGCTGTGGTGGAATTATGGCCCACTCTTCTTTGCAGAACTGCTTTAGGTCAGCCATGCTGGAAGGTTTTTGAATATAAATTGCCCATTTAAGGTCCCACCACAGCATCGCTGTGACTAGAAACTGAAGTCGGGACTTAGGACTTACTGACTAAGCCAAAAAACTTTTTTTTTTCTAAATCAGTCAATCAATCAATCAATTTTATTTATTTTATTTAATTTTTTTGAGCCATTCAGAGATAGACTTATTCGTATGCTTTGGCTGCATAATCCAGCTGCGCTTAAGCGCAAATTTACAGACTGAAGAATGAACATTCTTCTTGGAGCACAATGCCACCACCATGCTTAATTGTCGATACAATGTTCATTTTGTGGAATTCAGTGTTCGGTTTACATCAGATGTAACCCTGTTTTCAAACCGCTCCACTTTCATCAGTCCAAAAACAAAAAAACATTTGGTCCCACTCTATATTAAGTGGCCTTAACTACTATGTATGGTAACACTTTATTTTAAGGTGTCCTTGTTACACGTTACATGTACTTACTATTATAATAACAATTATTATGTGTAATTACATGTAAGTAACCTTAAAATGAACCCTAATCCTAACCCTAGCCATATATTAAGTAGATGTAGTTAATTAATATTATTATGTATATAAAATGTATAAAGATTAAGGTCGGCCACATCTGGGAAGGTTTGCTACTGTGTTGATGTTTTATTTCCATTTGAAGATAATGTTCTTACTGCAGTTCTTTGGAATCCAAGAGCCTTTGAAATTTCTTTGTTACCTTTCCCAAACTGATGTCAGTCAGCTTTTTTCCTCAAGATTTCTGTAATTTATTTCACCTTTGGCATAGTGTTTTACTGGGTAAAATATTTTAATAAAGTAGAAGCTACTGAAAAAGTTATATTTAAATTTATTTTAACACAGGCACAGTTTTTTTTTCTTCTTCTTCTTCTTCTTTTTTGAAACTATTTAGTATGGTCTACACAATCTCTTTCTCCCAAACATTGTACTTTGGCGAAGGTATATTGATGATATTTTTGTGTTATGGTCAGGTACTGAAAATCAATTGCTACAATTTTACAGTTTTCTTAACACTAGTGATCAACACTTACGTTAATTATGATGATTCATGTGTTAGTTTTTTGGACATTCGCATTATTAGGGATGGTAAGAAAATAATCACAGATCTCTATAGAAAACCTACTGACGGAAACACACATTTGCATTGACAGAGCTACCATCCTACAACGTTGAAACGTAGCTTGCCTATTAGTCAATTTAATCAGATACGTTGAATTTGTAGTACTGAATAGTCATATACACAACAAAGTACTGATTTGATTAACAGATTTAGGGAGAGAGGTTACAATGAAGATTGAATACAGTCTGCAGTTAGGAGATTTGAAAATGAAAATCAAGAGACATCTCTACATAAAAAATGGTTAAAATCAGAAAATAAAACCACTGTATGTGCTGTTCAACATTCTCCTATTTGTTCAGATATAAGAAAAAGATCATAGACAAACATTGGTATATCTTAAAAAATCCGATCCTCTCCTCAGTGATATCTTTAAGTAAACACCAAGGTTTGTGTGTAGACGCTCTTCTAATATATGTGATCTCCTTGTAAGAGCTGATGTTAGTTCATCTGTAGAACGACCCACTCAGTTTTTATCTATCCCCTCAGGTAACTATAGTTGTGGTCGTTGTGCCCAGTGTCATTTTACTACAAAAACTAATGTTTTCTCTCATCCTCATTCAGGAAGGGAGTTCAAAATTAAGGGTGTTATCACTTGCACTACTAAAAATGTTATTTATATGATAAAATGTCCATGCGAGTTAGTGTATATAGGAAAGACACAACGTGCTTTACAAACAAGGATTGCAGAACATCGAAGCAGTATACGCACTAATGATAAAAAAAAACTAAAAACCAATAGCAGTACATTTTAATTTAAAAAGACATAACCTTTCCACACTGAGGTATATTGGAGTTGAACATGTTAAAGTACCCAGGAGAGGTACTTTTCTTTCTAAAAGGAGAAGTTTGTTATATTAACACACTAAAAACTCTTTCTCCTAAAGGTTTGAATTTAGAACTTCATTTTAACTCCTGTTTTTAATTGATATTTTTTGTATTGAAAGGTGAATGTTGGTAATATAACCTCATTTGTACCCTAATATAGGTGTTGTATGGTTATGCATTGTCTATTTTGTAGGAAAAATAATTATAAATTACAAAAAGGATGGGGAATTGTTTGGGTGTTGTTTTGTGATGGTTTGGATATTTCCTGATATTGTGTTTGTATTCAAATTTTTGCCTCAATGTGGTCATCTTGTTTTAATTGTGATATAGCTGCTCACGTGATTGACCTTGATTACCAACAGGTATAATCAATTGGATCTCTGTTTGAATCTTAGTACTTATTGAACTGTTGCATTTGCTTGTATGTGTTTGCCTGACAAAGGTCTTTGGACCGAAACGTTGCTATTTTAAACATTTTTAAATAAAGGGAATAACAGTGTGCAGATCTTTATTCCACTTTTTGATGATACCCTTTGATCTTGCACCTGGCTGAGATATTTTTGGATGTGCGTACTTTCACCCTTCTTTTGTGGAACTATTTAGTATGCAGTATACACAAAATCTTGTTTAATGTCTCCTCTCTATAAAACAGTGGGATTTAATAATAATAATAATAATAAAAAGAATGAGCAGCCAGTTGTAACGGAAGAGGACTGGACACAACAGGTTAGTAAAAGTAAAGGTGTTTATTTTCAGCACAGAGAGTTCAGGTGATGAATCCAATTAGTGATACGGTGAGTGGTAATGTTGTAGAGAAGTTCTTGAGCTTGGATGAGTGATTGATCATTGCATCTGATCGTTACAGGAACTGGAACGGACTTTGGAGGATGCACACACCTCAGTATACTGGAGCTTGGCAGAGACTGGTGAACTGGATACACTGGTGAGACAAGGAGACACTAGGAGGAACACAGGAGGTAAGTAGAGCAGGCGAGTACACAATGTAGATATAGCAAGTCAGAGAGTCCTCAACGTATGAACAAGATCAGACAGTGAAGGTGACTGAGGTGTGTGCTTATATACTGCTGGTGATGAGGTGCTTGATTGATGACAGGTGTTAGTACTCAGGTGACAGGGATCGTTGTGATTGGGTGGTGATGGAGCCTGGCTGATCCGTAACACCAGTGTCATAATGCAATCCACAGAGCTCACCAGTTTATGAAATTGCATCTCACATAACTGCAGTCGTGTTGGAGTAACAGCACCAGTGGAGAATCAACAAGAAACATCCTTCCATCAATGGAAATGTGCTATCCCTACGCATGTGCAAGTATATAGAAATATACAGCATTTTGACAGAGGGGCTGGACGTTAAAAAAAATCTTTATAAGTGCTTAGAATCTATAATGACATAATGAAGTATGATTCTATATTCTTGATAACGGTCCATCCAACAATCCAACCAGTAGTGGATAGAAGATGGAGGTGTTTTTGTGATGTAATAGGCCTGCGGCACTCTAAATCTTAAATCCTTATATAAATGCACAACTGGCTTAGGAGGGCCTGTTTTTATTTTTCTGTCAGGAAGCTTATTTTAACAAGGGCTTTTGTGCCATCCACTGGTGCTTCCGGATGTATCTCTGAAGCCTCACAGGCTGGCATCTTTCAATCAACTCTGTCTCAATGACGGGGGAAGGTGCTTTGCTTTCCTTTCCTTCAGTTTTTTAAGGGTTATTTAAGCTCTCATAATTCCCTCCCATGGCTGTCATGAGCATTTGCCTTTGACTATAACGGCTGCTTTGACTTTAAAGGTTCCAAGAAAAGCATTACCCAGCACTGTCTGTAATGCTCACATAATACTAAAGAATAAAATATTGATTAAATAAAAATAAATTAATTAAATTCCTCACAGTTTGAAAGGATCAAACTGAATTCTCTTCCTTTCATACAGATGCCAAGGCTCTAACGCATAACATTCAGTTAGATCTGGTGGAAGAACAACATGGCTTGTAGTACAACTTCACCTTACAAGGTGATTTCTTTTGTACTCGTAAGTGAAGTATAAAAAAATTATACGTTTGTATTTTTGTACATTTATATAGACACAGAACATTACAATATAAACATATTCTCAGTATCTTATGCATTCTTTAGTCTGAGCTGAAATTGTATCAGTCTTTGCCAGGGCAAGCAAATGCAAAACCAGTCAAGGGAATAATATGAGGTTGAATGGCATACTATATTTCAGTGTATTGCGAATGAGCACAAACGCATTGAAATTTTTATAAATACAATGACCTCGACCTATTAATTCATAGTAAATAGCTACTGTACATAGCTATCCAATGAAGTTACACTATATTTTAATAGTTTAACTCTCATTAATTTTCAACTACATGTCATTTAATTCTTATTATAGTGTTAGTAGACTCTAAAACATTCTGGGTTAAAAACAACCCAACTTGGGTTACTTGGCAACCCAGCGCTGGGTAAATATTGGACAGAACACAGTTATTTTGACCCAGCTAATGTTTATACCCAACATGCTGAGTTGTTTTATTTAAGCCAACTGTTGTTAAAAAAATAAAATAAAAATTCCAACTTAAAATGGGCTGGAAATTTAAAAAAAAAATAATAATTGCACACAGAATTACTGGAGACAACAGCAATAATCAAAAGATGAACATTTATTATTAAGCAAGAGCACTCATGGACAAAATACAAGATAAAATAGAATTTATTGGGTAAACAGCATCGTTTACAATATTACATACTTTTAAACTCATTTAACAAGCATTTTAGAAATAAAAATGAATACAAATAAAAATAACATTTAAAAGTAGCATTTTAATTTAAAGGGGGTCATCGGATGCCCATTTTCCACAAGTTGATATGATTCTTTAGGGTCTTAATGAAAAGTCTATAGCATACTTTGGTTAAAATTTCTCAATGGTAGTGTAAAAACACCTTTTTTACCCTGTCAAAATCAGTTCTGTTTTCAGCAACCCGTTTTAGTGCATGTTCCTTTAAATGCTAATGAGTTCTGCTGACCCCGCCCCTCTCTTCTGTGGGGTGACAAGGAGACTTTAAACTTCAGCTGTGAAACTTGCTAATTAGCGCATTATTAGGAAAGGCGAGTTCATAAAAAACCCTTATATTCACTTCTTCTGTAGATGAAGCTGGATCACAAATGATTTGCGCGAACATAGACGCATTTAGGCAGATCGGGGATCAGAGCATTCCTTTCAAAAATGAAAGTACACTCTTAAAAATAAAGGTGCTTCAAAAGGTTCTTCACAGTGATGCCACAGAAGAACCATTTTTGGTTCCACATTCAGTCAAAGGTTCTTTAAAGAACCATCTCTTTCTTACCTTTTCATAACCTGAAGAACCTTCTTTTGCCACAAAGAACCTTTTGTGAAACAGAAAGGTGATTCAAATGTTAAAGGTTCCTTATGGAACCATTTAGACAAAAAAGGTTCTTCTATGGCATCGTGAAGCACCTTTATTTTTAAGAGTGTAACGTTAATCCTCTGCGTCTTCAGCGGCTCAGATGTTGGGAGTAAATGACGACTGCTATGTTCATTATTACATCCAACAACAAAACACCTCAATCGCCTAATCGGAGATATTCTTGTCTTCCCCTGCACCGGAGTCGACACAATGGCGGACAGCTCACAGCTCACTCAGGGCGGGTCTAAGGTAAGACGGCCTTGTCAATCAACTATTGTGGGAGCGGCCTGTGCAGAACTACGTCATTCTGCAGGAATCTCAGAACAGCCTGATTTGAGAAAAGAGATTTTATAGGGCACCTATTATGCAAAATCCCCTTTTAAATGGTGTTTGGACATAAATGTGTGTTGGCAGTGTGTGAATACAACTACCCTACAATAATAAAAATCCACCCACTTCTCATTTTTTAATCCCTTTTAAACCAAGTCAGTCTCACTAGGCCTGCCGGTTTGACTCTCACCGCAGTGTGACGTCACATTTCGGAGGGCTGGGCCACAGGGGTTGATTGACAGCCCTGCATTGCTATAGTTTTCGCCCTCAGCGGTTACGCTGTCCTTCATTTTCTCGGCGCTCGAGCAGATGTACAGTTCTGCTCGAACTGTACCACCACCAATGTGCAGCATCCACCTGGATGATGCAACGACAGCCATAGTGCGCCAGAACGCCCACCACACACCAGCTTACTGGTGAGGAGGAGACAGAGTGATGAAGCCAATCAGTAGATATGGGGATTGTTAGGAGGCCATGATGGTCAGAGGCCAATAGGCAAATTTGGCCAGGATGCCAAGGTCACACCTCTACTCTCTTTTGAAGGATGTCCTGGGATTTTTAATGACCACAGAGAGTCAGGACCTCAGTTTAGCGTCTCATCCGAAGGATATGCTTGTTGACAGTATAGTGTCCCCATCACTATACTGGGGCGCTAGGACCCACACAGACCACAGGGTGAGCACCCCCTGCTGGCCTCACTAACAGCTCTTCCAGCAGCAGCCTGGTTTTCCCAGGAGGTCTCCCATCCGGGTACTGACCAGGCTCAACCCTGCTTAGCTTCAGTGGGCGACCAGTCTTGGGCTACAGAGTGATATGGCTGCCGGTGCAAAAAGCTTGTTACTGTAAATCTGTAAATCTAAGTTCCAATCACCTCCGTAACTTCCATAAGGATTAGAATTAGCAGTTCTACAGTTCAGACATACTAATACCTAATAATAATAGTTCTGTCATTCTGAAACATGGCTTTTCATATCACTGCTATGCTGATGATACTCAACTCTACCTCTCATTCCATCCTGATGATTCGACGATAGCTGATCGCATCTCAGCATGTCTAACAGACATTTCTTGCTGGATGAAGGACTATCACCTACAACTCAACCTAGCTAAGACAGAACTGCTTGTAGTTTCAGAAAACCCATCACTTCATCACAATTTCACCATCCATTTAGACACATCAACCATCACTCTTTCAAAAACAGCCAGAAACCTTGGAGTTGTGATTGATGATTAGCTGAATTTCTCAGACAACATTGCGAAAAACTGCCCGGTCCTGCAGATTTGCTTTATTCAACATTAGGAAGATCAGGCCCTTTTTTTCGGAACATGCAACACAACTCCTTGCTCAAGCTCTTGTTCTGTCCAGGCTGGACTATCTTGGCAGGTCTTCCAGACAGTTCTATCAAACCTGTACAATTAATCCAAAATGCAGCTGCAAGATTAATCTTTAATGAGCCGAAAAGAACACACGTCACACCTCTGTTCATCAATTTGCACTGGCTACCAATAGCTGCTCGCATTAAATTAAAGACATTAATGTTTGCCTACAAAACCACCTCCGGCTCGGCACCCCTTTACCTAAATTCAGTACTTCAGACCTATGTGCCTCTAGAAGCTTGCATTCTTCAAGTGAACAACGCATTATTGTGCCATCCCAAAAAGGCACAAAATCACTTTCACGGACTTTTTCATTAACTGTTCCCATCTGGTGGAATGACCTGCCCAACTCAATCCCAGCAGCTGAATCCTTACCCATCTTCAAAGAAACAGCTAAAAAACATCTCTTCCATCTTTATTTGACCCTATAACTCTAGCACTTTCTATTCTAATTTTATTTTATCTATCTGTCTTCTTTTTATTTTAAAAAAAACACACATTTGACCCTCTATCAATTGCATATTTATTCTCTAACTGCTAGCTTTTCTTGTAAAACTAACACTAGCTTTCTTTTTTCTATTCTATCTACTTGTTTCTTATAAAAAAAAAACAAACAAACAAAAAAACACTAGGTTTCTTTTTTTCTATATTCTATCTACTCGTTTTCTTTAAAAAAAAAAAAAAAAAAACATTTCAACGTGTACTGCATTAGGCTAACCAAGACTTGTAATAGCACTTGCATGTTGTTGCTCTTTTGTTGGTTTTGATTGCTTCTAATGTCCTCATTTGTAAGTCGCTTTGGATAAAAGCGTCTGCTAAATGATTAAACGTAAATGTAATAATAAATATATTTGTGACCCTGGACCACAAAACCAGTCATAAGGGTCAATTTTTCGAAATTGAGATTTATACATCATCTGAAAGCTGAATAAATAAGCTTTCCATTGATGTTAGGATTTCCATTTGTTAGGATCGGACAATATTTGGCTGAGATACAACTATTTGAAAATCTGGAATCTGAGGGTGCAAAAAAAATCAAATATTGAGAAAATCGCCTTTAAAGTTGTCCAAATGAAGTTCTTAGCAATGCATATTACTAATCAAAAATGAAGTTTTGATATATTTATGTTAGGAAATTTACAAAATATCTTCATGGAACATGATCTTTACGTAATATCCTAATGATTTTTGGCATTAAAGAAAAATGGATAATTTTGACCCATACAATGTAGTTTTGGCTATTGCTACAAATATACCCCAGCGACTTAAGACTGGTTTTGTGCTCCAGGGTCACATTTATGAACTTAGATCAATGTAGTCTAAATTAAAATACCTCACAATTGGTTATAAGTGATTGAACTGCTCAACACTGAGTGTTGAATTCAGTGTTTCAAAAGCCACTCTTTAAGCTCACTTTCAAGAAATCAAGCTCACTGTAACAAAGTCCCTGCTCTTGTTTTTTTTGTGGAAATTTAGTTTTTACTATTCACTTAGATCCCAGTTGGATCATGCTTTATTTAAGGTCCAATTCTCACTACTAACAAACCATTAACTATAAATTAACTAGTTGTTAAGTTTAGGTATTGGGTAGGATTAGGGATGTAGAACATGCAGAATATGTGCTTTAGAAGTACTAATAAACAGCTAATAGCTGCCTCTCAAATGACGCACTATACACTATGCACTTATACTTATGTACTCAACCATGTAGGGTATGAATTTTACAAACTTATTTTGTCATTAAAAAACAGAGTATGATAGTCCCTCCCACATTCCACACTTCCTTTTTTTTTCGGTTATTTAAGTGCATCATCCGGGTATATAAAGTGCACTTTTTCTTTTTGGAATTTTCAGTGTGAACACACTACTCACACTATTTATACTACAAAACATGATAGAACAGTGCATAAGTATGCGATTTGGGGCACACCTAATAATAAGATAAGATAACCTATGCAGGCTAGACTTTTGTCTAAGCACATAAAAATGATACTTCATTTGCAAAATGGTGGTGATTTAAATTATGATACAGCATTCTGTTCTGCAGGCAACACCAAAAAAGTGATAAGTGTTTGACCGACGTAAAACTCAATAAAATCTAATAAAAACTTAAATTTATGTCATTCATGAATGTGATATCTTGCCAGTAGCAAAAGTCCCCCATTATGGACAGACTTATTTCACCCTGTTTCACTGTGGCTGCTTGCTTGGTAGCTGATGTTGCTTATTTCACAGATATTAGGGAGGTTTTTTGCAGCTGTATACTAAAATGTCACACTAGGCCATTGCACAGTAGAGCTTACAGAGACAATACAGCTACTGTGTCATATTTTGTTGTGTGATGTGTTAAATGAGAGAACACAAAGTACCCTTGACATTCTTGAAACTAAATTACAAAGCAAAAATGTCGACAAAGGCCACAGGAACAGAGCCACGGCCTTGGTCTTGTACTGTATCTGACAGTGAATCTCTGTATAAAATGTATTATATTATATAGAATCATTTCCTGAAGCATCATTCCAAATGGATAGATTGTTTAATTTTCTCAACAACAACATGAAAATTGATGTTAGAATATTGTAGTAAACACTGCCACACATGACCCTCTTTTGCATCTTTCACAGTGCAGCGTAACAGATTTAAGCTGACAAGTTATGAATGTCAGCATGTCATTCTAATCTACTGCAAAGTCTTTAATGTGAGGTCATGATTGGTTACATAAACTGTATAAACATAAACTGTATAAACTGGCATAAACTGTAGAAACATGTTTAACTGGAACATGAAAATGAACAAAACTGAAACTTTTCAATGAAAATTAACAAAAACAAACAGCAGACATATTTATGATTTTTTTTTTCTCAAATTTTATATATATATATATATATATATACTGCTCAAAAAAATTAAAGGAACACTTTTTAATCAGAGTATAGCATCAAGTCAATTAAAATTCTGGGATATTGATCTGGTCAGTTAAGTAGCAGAGGGGGTTGTTAATCAGTTTCAGCTGCTTTGGTGTTAATTAAATTAATAACAGGAGCACTAGATGGGCAACAATGAGACGACCCCCAAAACAGGAATGGTTTTACAGGTAGAGGCCACTGACATTTTTTTCCCTACTTATCTTTTCTGACTTTTTTTCACTAGTTTTGCATTTGGCTAGGGTCACTGTCACTACTGGTAGCATGAGGCGACACCTGGACCCAACAGAGGTTGCACAGCAGTCCAACTCCTCCAGGATGGCACATCAATACGTGCCATTGCCAGAAGGTTTGCCGTGTCTCCCAGCACAGTCTCAAGAGCATGGAGGAGATTCCAGGAGACAGGCAGTTACTCTAGGAGAGCTGGACAGGGCTGTAGAAGGTCCTTATCCCATCAGCAGGAACGGTATCTGCTCCTTTGTGCAAGGAGGAACAGGATGAGCACTGCCAGAGCACTACAAAATGACCTCCAGCAGGCTGCTGGTGTGAATGTCTCTGACCAAACAGCCAGAAACAGACTTCATGAGGGTGGCCTGAGGGCCTGACGCCCTCTAGTGGGCCCTGTGCTCACTGCCCGGCATCGTGGAGCTTGATTGGCATTTGCCATTGAACACCAGAATTGGTAGGTCCGCCACTGGCACCCTGTGCTTTTCACAGATGAGAGCAGGTTCACCCTGAGCACATGTGACAGAAGTGAAAGGGTCTGGAGAAGCCGTGGAGAATGTTATGCTGCCTGTAACATCGTTTAGCATGACCGGTTTGGTGGTGGGTCAGTGGTGGTCTGGGGAGGCATATCCACGGAGGGACGCACAAACCTCTACAGGCTAGACAATGGCACCCTGACTGACATTAGGTATCGGGATGAAATCCTTGGACCCATTGTCAGACCCTACGCTGGTGCAGTGGGTCCTGGGTTGCTCCTGGTGGCCTCATGTGGCAAGAGTATGCAGGCAGTTCCTGGAGGATAAAGGAATTGATACCATTGAATGGCTACCACGCTCGCCTAACCTAAATCCAATAGAACACCTCTGGGACATTATGTTTCGGTCCATCTGACGGCGCCAGATTGCACCTTAGACTGTCCAGGAGCTCAGTGATGCCCTGGGTCCAGATCTGGGAGAAAATACCCCAGACTCCGTCGTCTCATTAGGAGCATGCACCGATGTTGACAGGCATGCACACAAGCACGTGGGGTCCATACAAACTACTGAGTAACATTTTGAGTTGCTGCAATGAAATTTCAGCAAAATGGACTAGCCTGCTGCATCATTTTTTCACTTTGATTTTTGGGGTGTCTTTTAATTCAGTTGATTGATAATTTTCATTTATCTTGGCATCCTTTCATTCCTAACACATTACCCAGTCCATATCAGTATAGATATCCAGCATGATATTTTTCCCCATTGAGATCTGATGTGTTTTCAAAGTGTTCCTTCAATTTTTTTGAGCAGTGTATATATTAGTGCTGTCAAATGTTTAATCATGATTAATCACATCCAAAATAAAAGTTTTTGTTTGCATAATGTGTACTGTTTATTTATTGTGTATATATAAACACACATACAGTATATAAATAGTAATTAGTTTTGAAACTATTTACATGTATATACATTTATATATTTATATTATTATATTTCATATTATATAGAAACATTTAATATATTAACATTTTTCTTAATCATACTTTGTATGATTATATTTATATACAGTGCCCTCCATAAGTATTGGAACAGTAAAGATAAAATTGCTCTGTTGGCTATGGAGTCAAGACATTTGCAAATATGATTAAAAGATGAATATGAGACAAAACTACAAAATGTCACATTTTATTATTAGCCATTTCAACACATACATGTTTTACCAAATAAAAAGAACAGCGCTTTTAGAGTTCATCCCACTCATCGATGTGAGCATAAGTACTGGGACAGTTGAATATAAAGCAGATATAAAAGATTAAAAGCTATTATTTAGTTGCAGATCCATTGCGCACAATCACAGCAGTGAGTCTGTGACCCATAGACATCACCAGACTCTTGGTCTCATCCTTTGAAATACTTTTCCCAGCCTTTAATGCAGCCAATTCCAATTGTTGCTTGTTTTGGGGAGTTTCTGCCTTTACTGTCCTCTTCAGCTGGTGAAATTCATGTTCAATTGGATTTAAATGGGAGATTGCCCAAGTCAATCTAAGACTTTCCATTTCTTTGCCCTGATAAACTCCTTGACTGAACTGGCAGGGTATTTTGGGTCATTGTCCTGATCCAATATGAAGTGCTTCCCAATGAATTGCATTTTCTTGAATATTGGTGGGCAAGATGGTTTTGTACCCTTTCAAATTCATTCTGCTACTGTCATCATACATTGTCATCATTAAAATTGAGAGGGTCTGTTCCAGAGACAGCCATGCATGCCCATGCCATGACACCACCTCCACCATGCTTTACAGATGAGACTGTATACTTGGGATCATTTGCACTTCACTTTTTCTCCACATTTTTGCTTTCCCATCACTCATCTTTTCACATCACTCATCGGTCCATAAACTCAGTTCTAAAACTCTACTGGCTCACCTTTGTGCTTTTTTGCAAACTCGAATCTTGTCTTTCTGTTTTTGGTGCTGGTCAGAGGTTTGCATCTTGCTGTGTAGCATCTGTAATTCTGTGTCAAAGTCTCCTGAGGACAGTAGATTGTCAGTGCATCACCCCAGCTTTCTGGAGGTTGTTGGTGATTTTTACAGACACAGCTTTTATGATTTGTCTGTCATCAACTACTGTTATTTTTCTCAGCCGATCAGGTCGTTGTTGGTTGCTGGTGTCGCTGGTGGTTTCCAGACTCTTGATTTCTCCATGCCCTTTGTTTTAGCTATAGCTCTAATTGAGTTCGTCCTTTTCTTTTAGCATCCAAATTGCTTGCTTTCCTCTCAAAGTCAGCTCCTTCGTCTTCATCCTGGTTTGTGTGTCGTCATCATCGAATGCAAGACTCAGAATGCAGAAGTAATGGATATAACTGATACGACATATTCCCTGCTTTTAATAACTAAATAATTAATGCAACAGGACACAGCTGATCACTTAGAAAGACCCGTGAAGCATCTGTTCCAATACTTATGCTACGTCAGATAGAGGATGAGAGAGCTCTAAAAGGGTATGATCTTCTTAGCTGGTAAAACATATATGTGTTGAATCACCCAATAATAAAATGAGACATTCTGTAGTTTTGTCTCATATTCATCTTTTAATCATATTTGTAAATGTCTTGACTCCACAGCCAACAGAGCAATTTTGTCTTTACTGTTCCAATACTTTTGGAGGGCACTGTATATATACATATATATAAGACCATACGCCTGTCACGTGTTGGAGAGGTACAAATGCACGGTGACAAAGGAGATCAACAAAAGGTATTTTAATTAGATAAATTCAGGAGACAAGGCAAATAAATCAACTTAACATGGACGAGAATGGACGAAGACGAAAGGAGAACTGAGGTCTTATAAGCATGAACCAAACAAAGGGAACTAATGAGATGATTAACAGACAACAGGTGAACTGAATGACTAATTAAACAGAACAGGTAAAACTAGATCACAGGGGAAACACAGAAAACCACAGACATGTAACAGTTCGCTCCCTCCTGGAAAGATGCATCCCTGCGCCGTAACAAAGTTCAACTGAGGAGGGAGGGTGGGGGCTCTGGAGGAGGGCATGGAGCAGGAGAGGGGCAGAAACAAAAAGAGTCCAAAAAAACTCCATGGGGGAGTGGAGGGTGGGAGGAGCCAAGGGAAATCCAGGAGCAGGAGGAGCCAGATGAAGATCCAGAGACCAGCCAGGATGAGGCCCCAGAGCAGAGTCGAGGGAGGGAGGGAGGACCCAAGGTGGAGAAGGCCCTGACGACACCCTGGGGACGACTGACGGAGATGGAGCTGATGAAAGGGGAGCCCAGGATGGAGCCGAGCAGATGAAGAGCCAGGGCGACACTGAGGATCCAGAGGGCTAAGGCGGAGCTGAAGGCTCAGGCGACCGAGGCAGTGGCAGGGATTCAGAAGACTGCGGCGGAGCCGGAGCGACTGAGGATGAAGGTGGAGCCGAAGGGAAGGAGGAGCCTGACAGAGCCAGAGGGATGGAGTGAAGGGGTTGAAGCCGGAGGAGTGGAGTCACGAGGTGGTGGATGGTTGACGACTAACCACGGCAGAGCTGGAGGGATGAGGGAGCCTGGCGGAGATGGTGGGATGATGGGCCACGGTGGAGACGAGGGAGCTAGGAGCCAAGGCAGAGCCTATGGGTCGAAGGACCGAGGTGGAGTCCAGGGCTCAGAGGCTGGAGGTGGAGACAGGGGATCCTTACGCCTAGGTGGAGCTGGAGACTGAAGGTCCCGAGGTGGCGGATCAGAGCGCCCAGCTGGCGCTGACTGAGGGTGAGCTGAGGGACTGGCAGGAGCCAGCGAAGACAGAAATGAAGAACTGGCTGGATTTAGGAGAGGAGGTGGGAGAGGGAGGCTGTTAGGGAACACAGGAGCACAGGAGCTGGGCGGAACCAGCAGAGACGCAGGAGATTCATGGCTGGGCGGAACCAGCGGAGACACAGGAGATTCAGGAACACTGGGAATCACCTCCCCAACCCAGTTGATCAAATCCATATCAAAGATGTCCATAAGTTCCTAATATATAGTCCAGTGGCCAGTTGCAGCTCACCCTCAGTGGCGGGAGTGTGGGCGAGGCTTCCCTCCAAGCTTTCGATCGTCACTAAAACTCCCTCAGGAACGGGCGGTGTTGCCATCTCACGCACTTGGTCAGAACATTCTTGAGGCTCAGGCTCCGGGGTGACGATCGGCTCAGTCCCAGGTTTCTGCGCTGCTCACGTCACTGCAGGCTCAGGCTCTCCGTCTGCAGTGGGCTCAGGCAATACTTCCGTGCAGCAGGATCACGGCTGGCTGGTCACTGGTTTGGGAGTGGGGTTGGAGATGTCCTCATCAGCAGGGCAGACGAAGAAGTATAGTCCATTATACTTCAGCCATATCACCCTGTAGCCCAAGACTGGTTGCCCACTGAAGCTAAGCAGGGTTGAGCCTGGTCAGTACCTGGATGGGAGACCTCCTGAGAAAACTAGGTTGCTGCTGGAAGAGGTGTTAGTGAGGCCAGCAGGGGTGCTCACCCCGTGGTCTGTGTGGGTCCTAACGCCCCAGTATAGTGACAGGGACACTATACTGTCAACAAGCACCTTTGGATGAGACTTTAAACCGAGGTCCTGACTCTCTGTGGTCATTAAAAATCCCAGGATCTCTTTCAAAAAGAGTAGAGGTGGCCAAATCCTGCCCATTGGCCTCTGATCATCATGGCCTCCTAACAATCCCCATATCTGCCGATTGGCTTCATCACTCTGTCTCCTCTCCACCAATAAACTGGTGTGTGGTGGGCGTTCTGGCACACTATGGCTGCCGTCACATCATCCAGGTGGATGCTGCACACTGGTGGTGGTTGAGGAGATCCCCCCCTTGTATGTAAAGCGCTTTGAGTGCCTTGAAAAGCGCTATATAAATGTAATGAATTATTATTATTATTATTATTCTCCAGCACCCACTCCACACATGCGCGAAATTGTCCCAAGGACCGCTCCCGAGGAGGCATGCCTTAGACTGCTCGCTGAGGCTTGAGATATAAAACACACAAAGTGAGCGGTCTGGATAGTGCGATAGGCACGCCAGCTCCAAAAAATCCCTGGTGTGTGTCTCTAGGGAGTGGTCCCTCTGCTCCAGGCATAGCAGGACAACATTAGGATTGTCCATGGTGACAGAGGAGTGGGGAAAAAAGGAAACAAAAATGCCACAAAAAAAACTGTATCGGGTCCGTTCTTCTGTCATGTGTTGGTGAGGTACAAACGATCTGTGACAAAGGAGATCAACAAAAGGTATTTTAATTAGATAAATCCAGGAGACCAGGCAAATAAACCAACTTGACATGGACAAGAACGGACAAAGACTAAGGGAGAACTGAGGCCTTATAAGCATGAACCAAATAAAGGGAACTAATGAGATGATTAACAGACAACAGGTGAACTGAATGACTAATTATACAGAACGGGGAAAACTAGGTCACAGGGGAAACACAGAAAACCACAGAAACGTAACAATGCCATACTTTATCAATATATTTTCTTAGGACATAAGCCAAAATGTTACTTATGATTTAAGTCAAAATGTAAGGAACATTCCAGCTTATGTCCCAAGAAAATATATTAAGTATAATACAAAAGTAGAATTTCCACTTAAGATGAAACTAAAAACATGTTTAGTTTACTTATTTACACATTTTTTTGTTATATTTAAATAAAGGCAGGGATAATCTCTTCAAAAGACCTTAATAATTGATTAATACAAATATTAATAATGCTCACAATAAATTGTGCAGTCAGTAAAGCTAGCCAGGTAGTGTTCTGCACATCAACACTACAGTTTTAAGCAAAAATACTATTTAAACAAGATGGGGATTGCTATTTACTTGTAGACAAACTGAACAAAACAGGTTTAAACCATGATTTTTTCAATTAGACAAATAGACATAAACTGTATTTATGTAGAAGCTGTAATGCACTCAAATACTGCCTCAGTTGTTAAAGAAATCTAAGGCTTGTGGATCTCACGACATCTCAGATACCAAGGAGACTCTATGTCAGCAGTTCTTCGTGGCCTATTCAACTAATATTACCACTGACTTTCACTGACTGAATAACCTCTGTTGAGAACATAAACACAATGAGAGCATCCTCTATAATTCTCAGTGTTTATCAGTTTAGGGCAAATCTAAGATGAGTACAGGGAGTGAGTCCCATGTGACGCTTACACATGGCATCTTCATGACAGTGAATGTTTATGTTTATGACTCAGTCCCATCATAAGAGACCACTAGACCACTAGAACCACTAGAGCTCAGATAAGCTGAGTAGTTAGTCTTACACTCAGACTGATGTATCCTGGACCATTTCCTTTGAATGTAAATTTGATGTGTTTGGCAGTTAATGACAGGTCTCCAAAGCACTAAGCAGAAAATTAGTTGCATGTGAGTAATATTTTATCTCTATGACAGATTTCTGAAAAGCACTGTTCATTAAAAACATCTAGAAATTAATGACTTAAAACAACTTAAAGGAATCTCGCTTTCATAGTTTATCAGAGACATTGGGATGCCTACTAATATTAATGCATTTATTATTATTATTATTATTGGCATATTATCAGCAAAGCCACTGTATGCTATAGGTGAGAATAAAAGCATTATTGGGTTCAAAATTTTGGAGCATGAATTTACATGACAGGCAATATGATATAACTTTATGTAGGACTACTCTGATAAGCCTAAAATTAGGTTACACTTTATTTTAAGGTGTCCTTGTTACAGTGTAATTAAACATTTAAGTACAGAGTAATATTAATTAACTTCATGTACTTACTATATGGTTAGGGTTAGGATTAGGTCAAGTCAAGTCAAGTCAAGTCACTATTATTTGTATAGTGCTTTTAACAATGCAAATTGTGTCAAAGCAGCTTTACATCAGCTTGATATAAAGCTGGGTGGCTTTACATCAGCTTTACAGTATTTAGACGGGGAAATAGTGTGTCGAAATAGTGTCATTCTCCTCTGGCCAGACAAAATCAGCAGTTTAAATCTAGGCTGCAGCAGAGTCAGATTGTGCAAAGGACTCATCTGGTTCCTGTGGTCTTGTCCCGATGGCCGTCTAGGAGACAGGGTCTTCACTGGGGATCAGTCTCTGGGGCTCATCTAGTCGTCCTGGTCTCCGCTGATGTTCAGGGCTGTAGCGGTCATTAAGGTTTGTCTTAGGGTTACTTGCATGTAATTATGCATAATTTATTGTTATTACAATAGTAAGTACATGTAACGTGTAACAAGGACACCTTGAATAAAATTTTACCTAAAATTCTTAATAACAAAATTAATTTCAAAAGAAACATGGGACTTTGTAACAGTTTATACGCTTGCAAAGATAAACTATTTGAAACATATACTTATCAAACCTTTATGGAAACTACAAATTTTTATACAGTGTGGACAAGTAGGATGAGAACATGAACTGTATTGTATATTCAGGTCTACATTTTGATAAATCCTGCTGTGAACAACAATCTCTCTCTTTCTCTTTCTGTGTGTGTTCTCCTTGCGCTGTGAGAGAGGGGCTTGACAGGCTACAGTAAAGGCGAGACAGTCTGTCACCTCGTCTATGAAGGCAGGTAGAAAAAAGATGCGATGCCACACACATGCACACAGATACACACTAACAGAAGACTAACCCCTATGACCACTCGAAGATTCTGAAGCCAAGTTTTGCAATAATAATAATAATAAAAAATAAATAGTATCATTGATAAGTTTATTGTATTGGTTGTAGATGGCCGATACCGACAAGTTCTCATAAACTGCCAGTATTCTAGTGTGTCTCTGCCTGAGATATGCTTGGAAGGAACCAACAAACATGGAAATGATCAATCACAGGCGTCACACTTCCATCAATCTCTCACATACTTGCAAACTTCCCTAAACACTTAAGGGAACCCCTGCCACCATTTTGAAGTGTGTTCCACTTTGTTAAACAGACGAGGGAAGTTTCTACCCTCAGCTGCTCATTTTTGACAGAGCAAAGACGACTCGTACTGTAAAACCCGACAAGTCACCGTAACTCAAACCTGTCATATAACCGAAGGGATGAGGAAGCAAGTTGCAGGTGAAAACAGAGTTTATTGTTCGTCAGACGGAAACACAAACAGGAATGTAATGATGATGAGTGACGCAGGGACCTGATGGACTACACAGCTGAATGGAGGTGAAGAGTCGGATCCGTAGGTGGTGAGTGATACTCCAGACACGAACCAGGAACACAGCAACACCGACACGGGACAACGACTTAGACACCAGACAGCGGAACGGATGAGAACGAAGCTGGAACAGGCACGAGAACAGCACAGGAAGACATCCACAACGATCTGACAAAGGAGAGGAGAACTGGTGAGTATTTATGGGTGAGTAAAGGAGCTGCAGCTGGCGCAGCTGAGGCACAGCTGAATGAAGTGAACGGAGATGGCTCGGCCACGCCCACACACGTACTACACGCACACACGACATAATACGCGGGACAAGGAGGAAACAATGAATGAGTGAACCGTGACAGTACCCCTCCCCTAAGAACGCCTCCTGGCGTTCCCAGGTTCCCCTACCTGTCGATTGTAATCATCGATGAGAGAGTGGTCCAGTATGTCTCTCGCAGGAACCCAACTTCTCTCCTCCGGGCGGCAGCCTCCCAGTCACTCAGTACTGAAATCCGCGTCCCCTCCGCCTTGAGTCCAGTATACGATTTACCGAAAATGTGGGTTCCCCGTCTACGAGTCGCGGCGGGGGGGGGGACCGGGGCTGGCGGATTAATGGGAGAACGAAACACGGGTTTAATTTTGGATACATGAAAGACGGGATGAATCCTCCTGTACACTGGAGGAAGGTTGAGGCGGACTGCCACCGGACTAATGATCTTGGTGACAGTGAACGGGCCAATGAATTTGGGAGCAAGTTTATTAGAAACGGAGCGGAGAGGAATGTTCTTGGTAGAAAGCCACACTTTTTGACCAACGACGTAAACGGGAGGCTTAGACCGGTGGCGATCGGCTTTAGCCTTGGTGCGCGCCCCCACTTGGAGTAGAGTCTCACGGGCTCTAGTCCAAGTGCGGTGACACCTCTGGACAAAGGCGTGAGCGGAGGGGACCGCGACTTCGGATTCCAGACTGGGAAAAATTGGTGGCTGGTAACCTAAGCTACACTCAAACGGAGATAGGCCCGTAGATGATACTGGCAACGAATTGTGGGCGTACTCCACCATAGACAGTTGTTGGCTCCAAGAGGAAGGATTCTTGGAGACCAGACATCGCAACACCCTTTCCAAATCCTGGTTGGCTCTCTCGGTTTGGCCATTGCTCTGGGGATGAAACCCAGAGGATAGACTGACAGTCGCTCCCAGCAACCTACAGAACTCTTGCCAAAATTTGGACACAAACTGGGGTCCCCTATGGGGCTGCGTCACGGAGGCCATATGGCGAAGCGTGGTCTACGGCAATCACCCGCTGTCTCCTGGGCTGTGGGTAATTTGGGCAAGATAAATGTCTCTGACATATGAGGAGCCGGTCCACCACGGTCAAAACGACCGTGTTGCCCTGAGAGGGCGGGAGGGCGGTAACAAAATCTAGCGCAATGTGGGACCAGGGTCTCGAAGGGACAGGCAGCGGTTGAAGTAACCCATCTGGTGGTCGATTGGAAGTCTTACCAGTGGCGCAAACCGAGCAAGCCAAAACAAAACTGTGGATGTCGCGAGCCATGCGAGGCCACCAGAATCGTTGTCTGACCAAAAATCTGGTACGATTGACTCCTGGATGACAAGCCACGTTGGAACAATGCCCCCACTGAATAACGTCAGACCTTAATCCCTCCGGCACAAATAAACGGTTCGGCGGGCAACCGGGCGGAGGCATTACCCCTTCTAGGGCCGTCTTGACCCTCGACTCGATCTCCCATGTGAGAGTGGAGACGATAAGCGTCTCGGGTAAAATGCACTCGGGAGTAGACGGGCGTTCGGAATTGTCAAAAATGCGTGATAAAGAATCGGGTTTGATGTTTTTGGAACCCGGGCGGTACGAGAGGGAAAAATCAAAACGACCGAAAAAAAGTGCCCACCGAGCCTGCCTGGAATTCAATCTTTTAGCGGATCTGATGTATTCTAGGTTCTTGTGATCGGTCCAGACGATAAAAGGTACCCCCGACCCTTCCAACCAGTGACGCCATTCCTCCAACGCTAACTTGACTGCCAACAACTCTCTATTACCAATGTCGTAATTGCGTTCGGACGGAGATAAACGATGAGACAAAAACGCGCAGGGATGCATCTTGCCGTCCGCGGAAGAGCGCTGGGATAGCACTGCGCCTACCCCCACCTCTGACGCGTCGACCTCCACCACAAACTGACGTGAGGAATCAGGGGCTATGAGGATGGGGGCTGAAACAAAGCGGCCCTTCAGTTTGGTAAACACAGCCTCAGCTGTGTTAGACCACCTGAACGTAGTTCTGGGGGAGGTCAAGGCAGTCAGAGGCGCGGCTAGTTGGCTGAAGTTGCGAATAAAACGCCGGTAGAAGTTGGCGAAGCCCAGAAACCTCTGTAGGGCCTTACGGGAATCTGGACTTGGCCACTCCACCACAGCCTTAACCTTGTCAGGATCCATGCGCACTCCCTCGGACGACACAATGTACCCCAGAAAAGGGACAGACTGTGCATGAAACGCGCATTTCTCCGCCTTGACAAAAAGCCCATTCTCTAGCAACCTCTGAAGCACTCGCCGGACGTGCTGCACATGCTCCTGGAGAGATGAAGAAAAAATCAATATGTCATCCAGGTAAACATATATGAACTGATCTACCATATCTCGCAGCACGTCATTGACGAGTGCCTGGAAGACCGCTGGGGAGTTGGACAGCCCGAAGGGCATGACCAAGTATTCAAAGTGCCCCCTGGGGGTGTTAAAAGCAGTCTTCCACTCATCCCCCTTCCTGATGCGGACCAAATGATAAGCATTGCGTAAATCCAATTTTGTGAAAATAGACGCTCCCTGCAACCTCTCGAAGGCTGAAGACATCAACGGCAAAGGATAAGTATTCTTTACCGTGATGTTGTTCAACCCTCGGTAATCAATACAAGGACGCAGGGACCCGTCCTTCTTCCCCACAAAAAAGAACCCCGCCCCTGCAGGAGAAGAGGAAGGGCGGATGAACCCAGAAGCTAGAGAATCAGAAATATATTTCTCCATAGCCTCCCTCTCTGGAACAGAAAGCGAATATAACTTGCCCTTAGGCGGAGACGTACCTGGCAGTAAATCTATGGCACAGTCGTAAGGACGATGCGGAGGAAGAGAAGCTGCTCGAGACTTACTGAACACTTCCCTCAGGTCCTGGTACTCCGCGGGCACGTTAGACAGATCCATCGCCTCCTCCTGAAACACAGAAACAGAAACCAACGGACAGGCAGACACAAGACAAGACTTATGACAATGATCACTCCAGGCTATGATGGTGCTTTGGTGCCAGTCTATTTTGGGGTTGTGATTAATGAGCCAGGGGTGACCGAGCACGACGGGTGCAAGGGGGGAGTCCATGATTAAGAAGGAGATTGTCTCTGAATGATTTCCTGACGTGATGAGAGTGACGGGTTCAGTGACAGTGGTGATGGTGGGCAGTTCCTGACCACTGAGGGCGTGAACGGAAATCCTGTGAGTGAGGGGTTTCGTGGGGATCTGAAGTCTGTGAATAAGTGAATAGTCCAGAAAATTACCCTCTGCCCCGGAATCCAGTAGAGCCTGACAGTTGAGTGAATGTGTAGCCCATCTCAGTCTTACCGGGAGGAGGGTCGATGATGTGGATGAGGTCTTCTCTGCGGAGATCCCACCCGATAGTAGCCTCATACTTACTATCGGGCTTGGTCTTTTACCGGGCATCTGTTCAAAAAGTGTCCTGCCCCCCCACAATACAGGCAGAGGCCCTGGGATCTCCGCCTTTCCTTCTCCTCCCGGGAAAGCCGAGCCCGCCCTACCTGCATGGGTTCGGGATCGTAGGTTGGGCTGACCACGTCCCCGTCGTTGACTCGTTGACACTCCAACCCACCAGGGACTCGGTTGGCCAGGACGCGTCGCTCCACTCTAGCGAGCCGTGCGTCTACTCTTAAGGCCAAGTCTATAAGTCCATTGAGTGTGGTGGGGAGGTCCAGGACGTAGATCTCTCTCTGGACGCGGTCAGCCAGCCCATGCAGGAACATGTCCCACTGCGCCTCCTCGTTCCAGCGACACTCCGCCGCCAGGGTCCGGAACTCGATGGAATAGTCCGATACTGATCTTTCACCCTGGCGGAGATCGGCGAGAATTCTGGCCGCCTCTCTTCCGGCGACGGCCCGATCGAAAACCCGCTTCATTTCTTCGGATAGTGCCTGGAACGAGGTGCAGCATGGATCCTGGTTCTCCCACACCGCTGTTCCCCATAGTGCCGCCCTTCCAGTCAGCAAAGTCATCACAAATGCCACCTTGCTCTGTTCTGTGCTGAACGTTCGGGGTTGAAGAGCGAAATGCATGGAGCACCGTGTGAGGAAGGCTCTGCAAAACCTGGGTTCCCCGGCATAATGTTCGGGCACGGGCAGCCGAGGCTCCGGCTGGAAGGGGAACTCAGATGGATTGGGGGAAACTGGCGGCGTGGGTGGCGCAGTGGGAACTCGCAGCTGTTGGAATTGCTGGGTGAGCTCGGACACCTGCGTCACCAGAGCCTGAATAGCACGACCCGTGTTACTCAAGCTCGCCTCCTGAGAGTTCATACGGTCGATACTCTGAGAAATGAATGCCTCTAGAGACGTGGCTGAGGCGCCCGCCGCTTCCATGGGCTGGTCAGATCGTTCTGTCATGCTGCCGAGAGATGAGGAAGCGATAGCGGGTGAAACAGAGGTTTATTGGAGTCAGACCAATATAACAGAAACCAGGATGAATTGATGACAGGTGACGCAGGAACCGGATGGGCTACACGGCAGGATGGTGGTGACGAGACGGATCCGTGGTGAAGAGTGGGAATCCCCAACACGAACGAAGACACAGCAACACCGACACAGGACGATCACCTTGACATCAGACGGAGGAACGGATGAGACGACAGTCACTAACATAACACAGGAAGACATCCAAAACGATCTGACAAAGGAGAGGAGAAACTGGTGAGTATTTATGGGTGAGTAAAAGAGCTGCAGCTGGCGCAGCTAACGAGGCACAGCTGAGTGTAGTGAGCGGAGATGGCTCGGCCACACCCACACACGTAACCCAAGCACACACATGACAATACACGGGACAAGGAGGAAACAATGAATGAGTGAACCGTGACAAAACCATTTGAGTAAACCGATTGCCTTAAAAACCAGACAAGTTAGGTTAACTCAAACCGTTTGAAGAAACTGATTGCCTTAAACCATTTAAGTTTTTAAAACTAACAGTTATGAGTACTCTGAACTTGATTCCGTTGAGTTTAGTAAAAGAAGATATACATTGCAGTTAAGTAATTAAGTGATTAATTGAGTGATAATTGAGCATTAGTGATGAACACCTGCTGTTAAAAAACAGAATCACTGAAGGAAAGAGACAAGAACTACAACTGACTTCAGACACACCCTCACTGTAAAACCTAAGATAGGTTAACTCAAACCGTTTGAGGAAACTGATTGCCTTAAACCATTTAAGTTTTTAAAACTAACAGTTATGAGTACTCTGAACTTATTTCAGTTGAGTTCACTAAAATAAGATATACATTGCAATTAAGTGATTAAATGAGTGATAATTGTGCATTAGTGATGAACACCTGCTGTTAACAAACAGAATCACTGAAGAAAAAGAAACAAGAACAACAACTAACTTTAGTCACAGCCTTAGATAAAATCAACTGAAATAAAATACATTAAATCTCTCAAGATCTGATTAAACAACCCCACAAACAGCATCACCAGCTCCACTTATTAATAACCAGACTGAGACATCTACAGAAGATCTTATTGAGAATTAACTAAGGTTTAGATGTTGATTTAGTTTCATTTGAAGTAACCATGTTAGAGATCACTGTCTACTTTAGTTGGGCTCTTGACCCTTGACTTCTGTGTTAGTTTTTTTTTCTTCTTCTTCTTCTCCTCTGGCTGTTGTAACCATGTATGCCTTGAACACAGGGCTCTGAACCGGTTCAAGGAACGAAAATCGGAAACGAACGAAATTTTGACTGGAACAGAACCGGAAACAGAAACGAAATCAAATTTTATAGTTCCGAACAGAATCGAAAATTTGAAATGGCCATTAACCGGTTAATAACGTTATTTTATCGTTCCATTTAATATTTGAAATTTGCTGTCAACCAATCAGGAATTCAAGTAGTACAGACTAAGCAAATATGATGCTAACGCATCCAACAAGTGAAATGCCCGCCCGCGCTCAGCTGTGAACTCTCGGTAAGTCGCAATGGCAAGGCACCGGCGTTAGAGTTTATCCGAGGATAGATGGATTCAACAGATCTTACGCACCTGCAGCGCTTCTGTGAACGGAGAAAACAGAATAAAACTATAGGCTTACATAAAAAGGAATATGTATGCCTATACACTAAATATATTTCACGTAAATCATTGACAGATTAACAAAATGAAAGAAAAAAAAAATGCTGAGTTAGGCCTACGGTTCATTGTGACGCATTCCAGCGTTCTCGGAAAGGACAACGTGACGGCAGAAAGTAGTTTTCTTTATTTTGCAAAAGCTTTACAGTCTTATTTTAAACTATTATTTGTTTTGCAAAAGCTTGACAGTTTTGAATTATGTCTTGTATCTGTATAACCAACCAGCGCTGGTATGGCCATATCGCGCTGGCGCCTCACGCGCACAAAGACACATATTTTTGCAACATTGCAGCCTGTTCATTATCAAAATAAAATACAGTCGAACGTATAAAAAGTTACAGTGCTCCGTTGTCCGATCTGTTGCGTTCAGCGTGACCACCGCCTCACTGTGCTGATAGCCGATGTGAAGGATGATGTTTTACGTCGATGAAAGTCAAAGCCTATAATAAATAATATTTTAGTAGATAGCCTACGTCGCGAATATGGAAACATTTGGATTCGTGCCGAGTGAGAGAGGTAGGCATCAGTTTCACCTTTAATTTGTTTTTGGATTGACGTTTTTATAGCCTTTTATAGCTTAAGTTTAGAGGATTTGTTGTGGCGAGAAACTAATAACTGTTTATAATGTTTGTAAACATTTTTGATTTACCAGCATTTTAGCCTACACCGCTTCTGAATAATAGCCTAATAAAATGCAGCGGCTTAGCCTTTGTTTTCCTCAAAACGCAATTTTATACAAATGGCGTTTTTAACAATCACAGCAAACATTTTTAAATATCTTTAAAAAATACTTTAATGTATTTAAAGCATTAATAGATTTTTTATTTTGTTTAGTAGTCTACATTTAGAAATTAAAATCTAGAAAACATGATGCTGTATTGGCTGACTAAGCGCAGCGGGTTTAGATACCGTCTCTTTGTTCCCCTTTCTTTTTCTTTTTGTGTAAAGAAAACACTGTACTTAATAATAATAATAATAATAATAATAATAATTATTATTATTATTATTATTATTATAGGCAAAGACAATTTTAAAAAATAACGTTATTAACCGTTATTTTTTCTACTCGAACCGGTTTCGGAACGGTAATAATGCAGAGGAACGCAGGAACGGAAACGTTAAAATATCGATTCTGCTCGGAGTGAACCGATTGACTTTTTTTTTCGTTTTCAAGCCCTGCTTGAACATATTTGTTACAACTCAAAAGCCCAGAGAAAATGATCTGTAGTTGGTTGTTATATATTTATTATGACAATCATCTATTAGTGAACTGATCTCATTGAGAGTGAATATTTACATTTAGTTATTTAGCAGACGCTTTTATCCAAAGCGACTTACAAAAGAGGACAATAGAAGCAATCAAAACCAACAAAAGAGCAACAACGTGCAAGCATATGACAAGTCTCGGTTAGCCTAACGCAGTACACATAGCAAGGTTTTTTTTTATTTATTTTTTTTATATTGAATATATATTTTATTGAATTTTATTTTGAATATATACTCATTGTGTGTCTAATCTGTGATTAAATGGATGTTGTATTGATTATTGTAAAAGTGATTTTAAGAGCCAGTGGTTCTGTGACAGTCAGTTAATATAAAGGACTTTCCAAACAGTTTGTCCACAAAAAGTTTTCATCTATAGCAGCAATTAGACTCACACAGACATCAAGAATCAGCTTATGAACCTCAACAATGGTGACCATTAAAAAAATAAATAAATAAATAAAATCATGCAGCAATGCATGCTCGGGGCCATGGATGAGTTTTGTACTATACTAGTACACAGCATGCATTGCAGCATGATTTTTTATTTTTTTTATTTTTTTTAATGGTCACCATTGTTGACCAATGACCATTGTTTCCTGATTCCTGCCTGTGTATCTTGGATTTACCCATGTCTCATCGCCCAGACTCTGTTTGTACCTCATCTGGACTATTGCTCATGTTTCTGGATTACCCCTGTTGTCAAGCCTTCTGGATTTTGTTCGCCGATCGATGATCTACGCCAGCCTTAGGAATACTTTTTGTCTTGCCTTATATATATCTGTTTGCTGATGCTCGACCCTGCCTGTGTATGCCCATGTCTGTGAATAAAGCTTTGCGTATGGATCCTCACGTTTCACGTCTCTTTCACCCTGTTGAAATATGTATATTTGTCCAAAAATGGATAAATATTAATTCTGCTGTTAAAAACAAATAAAGAAACAGTGTAGGAAAGTGGTTATTATGTGCAAACAGTGAGAAACTCTATGGGCCCTATTTTAACGATCTAAGCGCATGGTCTAAAGTGCAAGGAGCAAGTGCACTCAGGGCATGTCCGAATCCACTTTTGCTAGTTTAATGACGGGGAAACGGTCGGCGCAGCCAGGCGCATGGTCTAAACGGGTTGTCCCTATTGTCTTAATGGACCTCATTTATCAATCTATTGTAGAAACGAGCGCAGATCCGTTCGCACAAATCAATTTACGACAGAGCTCACGTGTGATTTATGAAACATTCGTATGCCGCCAATCCTATCGTATGAAAGATCATACATTGATAAATGTGGCGGCTGAAAACAATCGTCATTTGAATATTACGCCCCTAAAAACACCCCGGTTTAGAAGCCTTGCCCCTAGAGTTTACGACACGGAGAAACATAACCCGGCCAAAAAGAGGAAGTAATCTCATGAAAGAGAAATTGATCTTACTCCAAAAACACTCTTTAACCTTATAATTACAAACAATGGCATTAATTTATATGTAGCCTATATTAAATACCAGTAAATATAACGAAACATTTATAAACATTATAAACACTATATAGATTATTTAGTTCTCCTTAATCCACAACAAACCCTTTAAATTTAACGGTATTACAAAACAAGAATGAAAAAATGAGTAGCTATAAAATTTTATATTAAACTATGAAGTAAAACACAAATTAGGCTATAGTGGCATTCATTATAAACAGAATACAATGTCAAGCTAAAACGAATTTATTAAAGCGAAACTAAACGGCATTGGGCTCTCTCATTCGACATCTAAATGTTTCCATTTTTGCCATGTAACCAGTACCGTCGCTCCCTATACGCAGAGTACGCAGTTTGCGTAGGGCACCAACTCCCAGGGGGGCACCATCCCAGTTGCTCAAAAAAATGTAAAAATAAAATATATAAAAAAACGTGACGCGCCATTCCCGCATCCACACCCACGACCGCAAGCAAATAGGTAGGCTAATTCTGATACACGCAATGACTATCCATTATGACGTATGACATTTTTATATTTATGTAGCCTACACAATAATATTCTTTTACACTGTAATCCTTTATTTTTTAATATTTGGCATGTTTGTGTGCTGTGTCCCTGTGTCTAATAAGCAAAGTGAACGTGCGTTGTGGACCCGCCCAGAGGCGCATTTTCTACTAACGCTCTCTTTAAATAACAATAAAAAAAAAAATATTGTGCCATTGACTTTAGATTTTAGACCAGGTTTGAGTTGGTCTATGGCGCAGTCTATTTTCAGTTCAACAATGCACCTGAACACACCCCTTTTCTAGACCAGCATTCCCATGGGCGCACAAATGGGCGCAAATGCATTTTCTATTTAAACAATGCGGCACAGGATGGGAAAATGAGAACTGCGTCAGGCTGAAACAAGCAAAAACACTTGCGCCGCGTATTGCGCCTGGTGTATGATAGGGCCCTATATTTGTGCAGTGTGTGCCTTTAAAAAAAAATCAATTCTGATTTGAAGCTTGTGACATAGAAACACCCACATCAACCCAATCACTTTTGAGCGTTCATGTAAACACTACGTTCAGATTCATCAATCAGAATGAATTCAGTCCGACTGAACCAAAGGTTGTGCATGTAAATATAGCCATTCATACGTCAGCTACCCATATATCCTCTTACAGAGAATTTACATTTTAAAGGTTTTCTCTTCGTGCAGCTTCAAACGCTTGGTATTTGATACAACAAGCTCTCCCCTTGTCATTCTACATGAAACGGAATAGTGTACGCCAGCGTTTCCCAACCCTGTTCCTGGAGGCATGGCAACATCACACATTTTGGTTTTCTCCCTTGTCTAACTCATCCATTTCAGCCTCTGTTAATGAACTGAATTGAATCAGGTGTGTTTGATTAAGATGAGTTAGAAAATGTGTAGCATTGGTGTGCCTCCAGGAGTATGGTTGGGAAACACTGGTCTAGACAGAATATTAACCCACAAGAAAACATACAAGTTCAAAGGAATAGCAATTCTGTTGAGGAGCAGGGGGAAAACATTTTAGTATAAGAGATTACAATCATACTGCTGCAATAGCTGTGAAACTCATCAGCTATTGCCACTGAATGAACTTCTTGTTAATATAAAGATTTTATATTTTGAGCCATTGGTATTATAGAAAAATGGCAAATAGATTTTGCCATTTGTTTTAGAAATTAGGATAATTAGAAATGTGTGGGATAATTCTTCACATTGTTCAAAGCGCTCATAATAATGAACAGGTGCAGATCATCTGAAACACCTGAAACAAATCCCACATCCCATTGTGAGTGCTATCCATTCCAAATAGTATGCAACAGAAGTGTGGATCCATGCACACTCTATAGCGAATAAAGGCCAATTCACACCGCACAGACAAACGCCAACAAACTAGTCTGTTGGAGTTTGTTGGATCAGTGTGTTACCCCTGTTGGTGTTGGCTGGCGTTGGTTGGAGTTTGTTTTCACCTGACTGAACATGCTTATAGATATAGAGTTGGTCGGTGTCTGTTGGGGCAGTGTGAACATGACAGTTATTTTTCATAAGATTCTAAATCCAACGGCCAACTTGAGCCAACTAGTTTGTTGGAGTTTGTTGGCGTTTATCTGTGCGGTGTGAATTGGCCTTAATATTGCCCACACCTCACTGTGCATTGGAGAAGGATCCAGTTCAGAACTACAAACTTCAAGTGCACTTGGGGAACTAATGCTGCGTTCAAGTCCTTCTGGGACATTCATACTTACAAGCTAGTAATTTGTGTTTATGACATCAAGTGCCTTTGTGTCACTTTTGTCAGCACAAGATGTTGGTGTACCTTCTTTTAATGAATTACATGAAAATACAGCAAGGTTTGTTAACTCTGCTTGTAGAAAATGAAGAGGAAAGAATGCATATCAGGTGTGTTTAGTGTTTTTCTTTTTTAATTAATTACTTTAAATTGTATTGTATAAAAACTTATTAATTTTTATATTACAATCCTGTCATATTTTATTCAAACAGCTTATTTTTTTTGTAAATAAAAAAAGCCTGACAATGCCACTGTTTAATACCTAAATGTATTGTGGAATATCATTGCATCCATCGATTCTGCCATGTTTCTCATTGACATGCCCCCAACTCATACAGGGGTGCATTCCCCAAAAGCATTGTTAGCTAACTATGGTCATTAATTCCATTGAAAGCTATTGGTAATGATGGAACTTGCATCCATAGTTGCTTTTGGGAGATTGTGAGGAAGCCAGTTAGACAGGCAGAAGGACACAGGATTCTATAAAAAAAAGTCTTATTTTATCCAAAAAATAAGAAAAAGTCACAAAGAATTCAGAAATAAAACAACTTTGTCCAATGAATAATCTAGCTAGACTGGAATAACTGAGGTCAACAACAAACTTTAACTCAATATAAAGAGAAACTAAGGAGAACTGAATAGAACAAACTGACCTCCCAACTGACACAGACAGGTATTTAAGACAAACGGTGAACTCACTTAAACAAGACAGGGGAAACATGCAAACAACATTTTATAAATCAACAAATAAATTTATAATTCAACTAATCAAAGTCAACATACATACATAACAAACGAAACCAAAATATTAATACAAACAATGAATTTTAATAATAATAAATAAGTGGAAAGAAAATCCATCAAAATCAAATTCTATTTCAAAATCAAATTCTATTTCCTAATCCCCCCCCCCGACGTAGTTTTAGTTGTATCAACGAGCGGCACCCTCAGGCCATAAATCTGAACTGCTGCACGGCCTTCAGCCTTTTGCCAGTCAAGACCACTGCAACAGATGGATGCACACACCGCCGTCAAACGCCATTCATCCCAGCTCCACTCCACCTCACGGTAACTTAAATACGGTAATTTAAAGGGGTCATATGATGTTGCTAAAAAGAACATTATTTTGTGTATTTGGTGTAATGCAATGTGTTTATGTGGTTTAAAGTTCAAAAAACACATTATTTTCCACATACTGTACATTATTGTTGCTCCTCTAAGCCCCGCCTTTCTGAAACGCGTCGATTTTTACAAAGCTCATCGTTCTGAGAAGCGAGGTGTGCTCTGATTGGCCAGCTATCCAGTGCGTTGTGATTGGCCGAATACCTCAAGCGTGAGACGGAAATGTTACGCCCCTCACCGTATTGTGATGGCGTTTCACGGCGCGACCACACAAAAACAATAAAACCCATTACAAACGAGGCATTTGTTGCATCCAGTGGGGACATAATTACTGATTATAATGACTTATACTGTCTTTTTACGTGTCGCATTGTATCGCGCCGTGTAAACATTATCATGTCTGCATTTGTGATCGGAGAAACACAAACAACAAGTACTACTCTACACTGCTCAAAACTCGCGTTTGAATCGTCAGTGGCAGAAATGTACTTACAGGGTGTGGGTCAGAAGAGCCAGACTGTCCTTGCAAAATTGGGATTGTCCCACTTTATAGAAACAGCCTTTGTGCACAGCTGGCATTGTAGCTAACAAAGTTCAGGAAATAGTCCTCCGTAAAATGTGCTGCGCACACTCGAATATTTGCATTGTATTGCTCTGGAACAGTGTTGTAAATACAACTTAACCACTGATTTCTAGTTGTGTCCTCTTTTGGAAGCCCAAACAAAGTACTTTCGCTTTCACACTGAAACAGCGTCTCCAGGACATGGCGGCGGCAGCAACAATACTACAGCGAGAATAATACTTCCGCCTTCTTTCTTTGCGTATACATTTGGGCAGTGTTATGAAAATCTCCCCACATCGTGACGTAGACATGTGGGGGCGTGTTTGAACGAGTTGTTTTAGGGGGGAGTGGCAGAGTCTTAACTTTTATAAAGAATATCTCTTTGGTTTTGAGACTTTAGTCTTTGCAACTTCAGGGATCTTATCTATGCATGAACAGATTGTAACACTCCAAAGAGAAAGGAAAACTTAAAATCGCATCATATGACCCCTTTAAAGCTGCAGTCGGTAAGTTTTGCCTCTTTGTCGCCATCTCTGTTGGAAACCTGGTATTGCAGCCAGGTGTGGAATTATCTTTATTACGTGGGCTGTACTCTGTCACGGCTTCAGCGCAGATGAATCTAATGTTTTGAGGTGAATGTGTAGCTGTCAGTCACCACACCGGTGTGAATCAAACACTTAGTAATCACAGATTCTAGCCTACATCTTGGAATATATGACCCAAATCAGAATGTTCACCGTATATTGCCATCTGAACAAGTAAGTAACAAGCCAAATTTGTTCTGCCCAACTGAGGAAAAAATCATTACCATAAATCGCGCTACCAACGGTGATTAAATCTAACGATCGCTTAGCTCATATCACATCAAACCGTGCAAATTATTATTATCGTTATACTTTATTCTCAAATTATTAATGCTAACAACATCAGCATTGCGTGACTATGGGTATAGTGTAGATTTCAATTTCTGTTCAGTCTAATCTAATTGTCATGCTATTAGAATTTCATATTAAGAAATTCTTTTAACCCCAAAAGCAAACTATGCTCCCTTCAAACTGGTTTTCTTTAGATTACAAATCTTGTGTAATCCCAGGCTATCTGTAATCAGAAGCACATTTAAAACTGGAATATAGTTTAATTTCATTCACACGTGTTTCATAAACATATAATACTTTCTGGATCACAATCCGCCTTCAAAATGATACATTTAATTATTCTAGCTATTCATTTTTAACCAAAAAAAGTTACGGAATGCAGCTTTAAATATGGTAAATCTACATTATAAACTTAAAGGTAGATAAAGAGTAAGAAAAATAATTTGATAAATATGTAAATGAATATATAAGGAAATGTATGCAAGGGAAAATGTATGCATTATGGATGAATGAGTGCGGAGTTACCCTTATCAATGTTTGGCCTCAGGTTCCGCCATCACAGAAATGCACACCTGATCGTTGCTTAAAGAAAATCCTGAACTCCCCAATCAACACATTCTCACTCACAACTCACATTTTGATGCTTGGTCAGGACCCTTTGGTGTCACTTTTTAACACACAGGGTACCCCTTTAGCATCATTTTTCATTGTGCAGGGTCCTCTATTGCTTTAAATAAGAAACCTTTGGCATCAATATGCCGATGCGAGAGGCATTGGGAATTTTATTGTCATGATTAAATTATACTGTATATTGGGTAACAATATTGCCATTTTTGCATATATGTTGGGGTGTGATTTTTCACTGTAAACGGTCACAACAATTTTATTTACATTACACTATTCACACATTTGAGCACGTAACCCAACCCCTGCCCCTAAACCTACCATTTGTCAATAAAATGCAGGATATAACAGGCAGGTACATCTAGTGTCTTCCCAGGCAAAACAATTTATTTGTGAGAGGAATAGACATGATCGCCGTCTCCGTCCGCCATAAAGCTCAGATCCTGTGTGCTGCAGTCTGTGCGGAAATTTTAAAAATTGGCGTCAGAAGAAGCCTTACGTCAGCATTTGTTGTGAAATGGCATTGGCTTTTGTGTGAATCGTGGGCATTCATGAATTTGGTTGCTAGTAGCCGCTTACATCACATCCCAAAGAGGTATAAATTCACTTTCACAGACCTTTACTTTGACCGTTTGTTGCTGTTGTAATAAACTGCCTAACTCTGCCCATTTTCAAGAAATGGCTAAAAATGCTTTTTTTTTTTTTCATGAACACTTGACCCATTAAAGGGATAGATCACCCAAAAATGAAAATGACCCCACGAAGCCATCGTATGTGTATATGACTTTCTTCTTTCAGACAAACACAATCGGAGTTATATCAATAAACATCCGGGCTCTTCCAGGCTTTATAATGGCAGTGAATGGCTGCCATGACTTTGAAGCTCAAAAAAGTGCATCCTTCCATCATAACGTACTCAACATGGCTCCAGTGGGTTTTTTAAAGGCCTTCTGAAGCAAAGCATATTTTACACTTTATAAAGTAAAATAACTAACTTTCAGGTCAAACAGCCATACAGATTTGACTTAAGCATAACTTGCTCGATGTAGCTTTGTATGTCATGACGTAGTGTTTTGCCGGGAGCGATTTATTTATTTTTTTTACTTTATAAAGTGTAAAATATGCTTCGCCTTTATTAACCCCTGGAGCCATATGGAGTATGTTTATGAAGGATGGATGCACTTTTTTGAGCTTCAAACTCATGGCAGCCATTCACTGCC